>ML789251.1:85489-109874 GCA_009831015.1 Picea engelmannii
CCAAGGAGACATTTTCATTTGGAATCATCTTGTACTTGAACATTTAAGTGGGGTAAAAGGAGGTTTCCCCCTCGAAGAGGCTTATTATCTGAAATTATCTCTTTTTCAAGGCGTTGAGTACTTTTTTTGAGGTTTTTCTATGCCATATTGATATTTGGTTCTTAACATTTTTGTTCATCACATACCAAATAACAAAAACCTCTCTCCGTTTTGAAAAAAGTGTTATGGTTAGAGAGATATTAGACACAAAAAAGGTTCTATTGAATCACCTAGCTAGACACACAAAGGGTGCTACAGAATCACCTAGCTAGACACACAAAGGGCACTACAAAATGTGTAGAACTGTTTTACAACGACACAACGAAATTTCCTGTAGCAGTTACTGTTTGGATAATCACCTTATTGGAAGGTTTCCACCTATCAAGGAAGATTCAAAATGGTATCCTAAGAGTTTTTTGGACATGAGAGACATGTGTTCCATCTTGAGATCAATCAAGATGACCTATTTCAAAAGGCATTTATCACAATATGAAATATCCCTAAAACTAGGAGTTTGTTCATTTTTTGTTGGAATCTTTTATAACAAGACTCCTAAATGGAGGAGGATCCTATGTATCTCCTTGGTTTCAACCTCATTAGGGTAGAGAGACATCATTTACTATGGTTGGAGTGATAGGAAGAAGACTGTTACTATTTTGTAAATTCTCAGACTCTATATATCTGGATGGAGGATTATTGTGTAGTCAAAGATCAACTTGTGCTCCTCTCTTTGTCCATTCTCTTTGTCTTCTTGCTCTAATGGAATATTTATCGATAAAGGATTTATCAACATATTTGTTAGCAGACTTATGCAGTGGATGATTTACTATGTATTTTGTGAAGCATCTCTTCTTGGAGCAAATCTTTATTTCTTGATTAGAAAGATCCTAATTAATGAAATTTCAGCCATATGAATGTGTCAATCAAGCCTAATGTGAAATTGACTGTTCATCTTGATGTTTTTCTGCATTTTCTTCTATTCATCTTTCAAATATGTCCTGGTTGGAGATGATTATAACCCTTTTTGCTGGAATATAGTCTTTGGAATTTCATGCATTAGATCAGGCTTTGAACCTTATCCGTTTGATCCAATTTTTAATATAATCATTCATCCAAATCTAAAAATTCTGATGGGTACTGGGTTTACACTTACAACAGAAGTGTGATTCTCAGTGATAACATTTTTGGCATCGTTGTTGGGGAACGAAGTGTGAAGCTAGCTTCCCTTAGAGAACAACATAGATCCAAATCTTGATGGTAGACAAGAGAGGGATAAAAAAAAATTGACTGTAATCATCTACCTGGTGACTCTACAATCAGAGACTCCACTGGGGAGGATCATGTTGACAGAAAGATGAAGGGGCAGAAGGGGATGACCAGGTATCAGCTTATGAGCTTTCTTCATGAATGTTTTTTGTTCTTTATCAACTCATTTTTTCTTTTCCCTTCACATATAAAGAGGATCATCTTGTGCTTTGTTTATTCAAATGAGCATCAACCTTCTTTTATATATCCATCCTTTCTAGAAGAAAATGTGCAGCTTGCTTGTGTTCTTGAGGTTGGTCCTGAAACTTCATTTCATCCTATTGAGAAGAACGAGGTTTATATCTCTATCGCTCTCGAACATACTCAACCTCGTGACCATGAGAATGATAAAAGTGATTCAAAGCCTTCTCAGATCTCATTATCTTCAATTATTATCGAGCCTTGCCATCAACTTGTTAATCCTCATGTTCATCCCACTACTTTTCAAACTAGAATCAGGATAAATATGTTCAAGCCTTTAAAGCTGCCATATATTCTTCATCCATATCCTCTTGATTACGTTGAGTACCTTCCCCATTTTTATGGAGAGGATCATGTCATAGCTGAGAGGAATTTGGGGTATTTGAAAATTTGGTTGATCAGTTTGAGGTAGTTCATGATGATGTTACTACGAGGTTGTTCTCCAAATATTTGTTTAGAGATGTTGCAGTATGGTTTAAGAGTTTGAGAGACGATTCCATTATTTCTTGGATCGAATTGTCCAATGCTTTTCTAAAGCATTGGGGTGAGAACAAGTCTCTTGATTTGTACCTCACTGATTTTTATGCCTTGAGGAGAGAGGAAGACAAAGTCTTTCCTATCTTCCATAAAAGGTTCTACAACTTTTATCATGACATGTCTTTGGAGATATGGCCTACAAAGACTTCTTCCATGGTATACTATGTTAGGGATCAATATTAAAAGCTTGTCCTTCTCTTGTTAGAAAGGAATTCTTCATCCTTAGCAT
The DNA here is from genome assembly GCA_009831015.1 of Picea engelmannii. Taxonomy (NCBI): domain Eukaryota; kingdom Viridiplantae; phylum Streptophyta; class Pinopsida; order Pinales; family Pinaceae; genus Picea; species Picea engelmannii. Next base: position 87,801 of record ML789251.1, read on the forward strand.
GCTTATTTGAAGATGCCCAAGAAATTGAGGAGAACATCCATGCTTCCATGAGAGTTTGAGAACTAGCTTACTTTGAAAATCTGCATGCACATGAGCAAGGGAACTATCAGTATGTTTCAGGTTTTGAGCATGAAGGCAGTTCATATGAAGCATATTTGGAACATCAGAAAGGATGTAAGTATATTTCATATTTAGATCAGAATTCTTCAGTGTTGGCAGATGTTTCTATGGACATGTATGCATGGAAAGTTGACAATCAATTTTCAAACCATTTTGATCATGAGGTAATTGATGATTGCATAGGTAATTACATGTTTCTAGCTGATAAAGATTAGTATGATTTAAACCATGTTTTATCATCATCTTGTGATCATCATTCTGAAGAGAAAGTTGTTTCTACCGATGATCAAAAGTTGATCACAAGAATACTAGAGGTTTATCAGTTTTCAAGCAAAGATGTAGTCACGGATGAACAATTGTTTTCTGTCGATCAACATATTTTTGATCTTGGTTTCAAGGATCCATTTGCAACCTTGTTGGGGTCTTATTTTTCAGCTTATTAGAACATTTAAGATTACATTTATTTACTAGCACTTCCAGGTGAGTTTTGTTTCCTGAAGGGATTTTTATTACTGTTGTTATATTTCAGACATTACCTTTTGATTAGTGGTATGGACAAGATCATTTCAATTTTGAAACTACTTGAGTGGTTTTTATGGAATTCTACCTTTACTTGACCAAGTTGCAAATCCAGTTAGAGGTAGGGTGGCATAGGAAATAAGCTCGCTTTCCGAGCATTTACTTTCCTTCAGTTTGCACTAGATATATCAGTTAGATTTCTTGAATAAGTGGCAGTTTTTGACAGTGTTCAGAGATTGGTTGCACAGTTGACTCCTTAGCCCAATGGATACGAAAAATGGAAATGCATGTTCTTGGAAGCTCACAGGGAGAATGCCATCCCCTATGGAGCCAGATGTTAACACATAATATTGTATTATAATTTGAGATAATTTCCCAAAATACGATTGCTATAGGAGGGTTCCTGTACTTTTGGACAACTTGACTTCAAATTCGTTTTTAAGGGGTTTTGAGAAGGCATTTGTACTACTTGATGATTCCATTGTGTATCAGACATCATAAGATTTCCAACCATATATCTTGCAACCCAAAAATACTCTAGGAAGGCCTCCAAAAACCCTCTCAAATATCGCACTACATTTATGCTGAGAGAACATTGTGCTTCTGCAAGTTTTGAGTGACTGAATTAAAACTTGGATTGTGAACAAATGAGAAGGTATTTTTGAAAACTGGACGAGTTTTTTGTTCATCACATACCAAATAACAAAAAACTCTCCCAATTTTGTAAAATGTGTTATGGTTAGAGAGATATTAGACACAGAAAATGTGCTACAAAATCACATAGCCAGACATAGAAAGGGCGCTATAGAATCACCTAGCTAGACACACAAAGGGCGCTACAGAATGTGCAAAACTATTTTACAATAGTGCTACGAAATTTCTTGTAGCGGTTGCTGTTTGTATATTCTCCCTGTTGGGAGGTTTCCACCTGTCAAGGAAGGTTTGAAATGGTATCCTAAGAGTTTGTTGGACATGAGAGACATGTTTTCCATCTCCAGATCAATTAGGATGACTTGTTTCAAAAGACATTTATCACAATAGGAAAGATCCCTAAAAATGGGAATTTGTTAAGTTTTTTTGGAATCTTTTGTAATAAGACTCCTAAATGGAGGAGGATCCTATGTATCTCCTTGGTTTCAACCTCCTTAGGGTAGAGAGAGATCATTTACTATATATGGAAGTGGATTTTGAGAAGGAAAGGGTTGGAGTGATAGGAAAAAGACTGTTACTATTTTGTAAATATGGATGGAGGATTCTTGTGTAGTCAAAGATCAGCTTGTGCTCCTCTCTTTGTCCATTCTCTTTGTCTTCTTGATCTAATGGAATATTGATTGATAAAGGATTTATCAACATATTTGTTAGCAGAGTTATGTAATGGATGATTTACTGTGTATTTTGTGAAGCATCTCTTCTTGGAGGAAATATTTATCTCTTGATTAGAAGGATCCTAATTAATGAAATTTCAGCCATATGAATGTGTCAATCAAGCTTGATGTGAAATTGACTGTTCATCCTGATGTTTTTCTTCATTTTCTTCTATTCATCTTTCAAATATGTGCTGGTTGAAAATTATGATAGCCCTTTTTGCTGGAATATAGTCTTTGGAATTTCGTGCATTAGATCAGGCTTTGAACCTTATCAATTTGATCCATTTTTTAATATAATCACTCATCCAACTCTAAAAATTCTAATGGGTACTGGGATTACACTTACAACAGTCTAAGTGTGATTCTCATTCCTAACATTTTTAGCACCATTGTTGGGGAATGAAGTGTGAAGCTAGCTTCCCTGGGAGAATGACATAGATCCAAATATTGATGGTAGACAAGAGAGGGATACAAAAAATTGACTGTAATCATATACCTGGTGACTCCACAATCAGAGACTCCATTGGGGAGGATCCTGTTGACAGAAAGATGAAGGGGCAGAAGGGGATGACCATGTATCAACTTATGAGCTTTGTTCATGAAATATTTTTGTTCTTTATCAACTCATTTTTTCTTTTCCCTTCACATATAAAGAGGATCATCTTGTGCCTTTTTTATTCGGATGAGCATCAAACTTCTTTTATATATCCATCCTTTCTAGAAGAAAATGTGTAGCCTACTTGTGTTGGTCCTTAAACTTTATTTCATCCTATTGAGAAGAAAGAGGTTTATATCTCTATCCCTCCCAAACATACTCAACCTCATGACCATGAGAATGATAAAATTGATTCAAAGCCTTCTCAGATCTCATTATCTTCAGTTATTATTGAGCCTTGCCATCAACTTGTTAATCCTCATGTTCATCCCACTGCTTTTCAAAATAGAACTAGGATAAAGATGTTCAAGCCTTTAAATCTTCCATATATCCTTCATCCATATCCTCTTGATTTCCTTGAGTACCTTCCCCAATTTTTTGGAGAGGATCATGTCACAACTGAGAGGCATTTGGGGGCCTTTGAAATTTTGATGATCAGTTTGAAATAGTTCATGATGATTTTACTACGAGGTTGTTCTCCAAATATTTGTTTGGAGATGTGATATGGTTTAAGAGTTTGAGAGATGATTCCATTGGTTCTTGGATCGAATTGCCCAATAATTTTCTAAAGCATTGGGGTGAGAACGAGTCTCTTGATTTGTACCTCGCTGATTTTATACCTTGAGGAGAGAGGAAGATGAAGTCTTGTCTGTGTTCAATAAAAGGTTCTACAACATTTATCATGACATGCCTTTGGAGATCCGGCCTAAAAATATTGCTGCCATGGTATACTAAGTTATGGCTCAACATTCAGAACTTGTCCTTCTCTTGTTAGAAAGGAAGTCTTCATCCTTAGCATGCTTATTTGAATATGCCCAAGAAATTGAGGAGAACATTCGTGCTTCCAAGATAGTTCAAGATCCAGCTTACTTTGAAAATATGCATGCACATGAGCAAGGGAACTGTCAGGATGTTTCAGTTTTTGAGCATCAATGAAACGCGTATGAAGCAGATTTGGAACATCAACAAGGATGCAAGTATATTTAAGATTCGAAATAGAATTCTTCAGTGTTGGAAGATTTTTCTATGGACATGTATGCATGGAAAGTTGACGATCATTTTTAAAACCATTTTGATCATGAGGTAATTGATGATTGCATAGGTAATTACATGTTTCTAGATGATAAATATTAGTATGCTTTAAACCATGTTTTATCATCATCTTGTGATCATCATTCTGAAGAGAAAGTTGTTGCTACCGATGATCAAAATTTGATCATAAGAAGACTAGAGGTTTATCAGTTTTCAAGCAAATATGTAGTCATGGATGAATAGTTGTTTTCTGTCGATCAACATATTTTTTATATTGGTTTCAAGGATCCCTTTGCATCCTTGTTGGGGTCTTGTTTTTTATCTTATCAAAACATTTCATATTACATTTATTCACCAACACTTCCAGGTGAGTTTTGTTTCCTGAAGAGATTTTTATTACTGTTGTTATATTTCAGACATTACCTTTTGATTAGTAGTATGGAAAAGATCATTTCAGTTTTGAAACTACTTGAGTGGTTGTTATTTGATGCAGCGAAGAGTCACTACCACCACCTCATTGCGCTCTCCTGCTCACAGGATCGTTCAACTTCCCTTTGAGCCGAATTAGCTCACTCGATTCCCTGCTGGAATCCCTGACGAAAACCTGATCCACAGGTCCTTCTTACCCTGTCACGACCTTCTAGACGACCATGAAAAAATTCCCCATAGGGAATGTAATATCGGGTTTCGGGGTTTCGTGGTTCCTGACGTTGAGATTTATTTACCTCTTGAATCCCTGATCTCCGAAGAATATATTTGTCGATCCACCTTTTACGCATTAGCCCTCCTAGATAGACTCCTGGCCCATATGACCAGAATTCATAAGACCACATCCTTATCTTCTTTCAGGATTTTGGACTTTGAAATCCTGATGTGATCCAATTCCCGTTAGCCCCTCTAGACTATACCTTTGGTCCACGCGACCTCCCCTTATATGAATGCAGTCATACCTCCTATCGGGGTTTCAGACTTTTCAATGTCGAAATACATATGTCCTTAGGATTCACGATCCCTCGAATCCCGATATGTCGATCCTCCGATCACGCTCTCGACCTTTGACCTTTCAATGGTCCTTCACCCCATCGACATTTCAGACTTCGCAAAACCTAAATGCACGAACTCTTTGCTCCCAGGATTTTCGATATTTCGATTGTCGATATGCCGATAGACGACCTCCTTTTGGGACTTTCCCCGATGGCTCCGATTGCTGCCGCGCGTCCTCCTCTGATGGATGGTCCTAATTGCCTCTTGCGATTTCGAGACTTCTGACGTCCCGACTCTTTCGACCTCGAGAAATCTGATTTCTCGAGTGTCGATATCCTGATGTCTAGTGCCCAGATCTCTGAAATGGATGATCGCATGACACGCATCCTCTCTCAGACGGATGGTCCAGATTCGTGTCAGGATTTTCAGGGTGGACTTACTTGATCTCCTATCCACGGGAATGTTGATATGTCGATTCCCGACGCCTCGATCTCCACCACGCATCTCCACAAACGAACGGCTCTGATCCTTCCTGGGACTTTTACCATGAAAATTCCTGATCTTCTGTTCTCGTGACTCCCGATTTCATGAACGCCGATATCTTGATGGCCATGCCTCTCGTCAGGATTTTCCCCCTCGGCTATTTCCGATGGTTTAAACATCGTGCACCTTTAGGCCGATCCAACGACTGACGGGATTCTGTGTGAACATTCGATGGTCCACAATATCCCCTTCTGTGTGCTTCTCCTGACGCCTTCCTGGACGTGAAAACCTTCCAACGGTCCAGATCTTTTCGGCTGATCCAATGGTCGATGCTACTCCTCCCGAGCTCTTGGCGCTTTCCTTCTCTTTCTTGGAAGGATTTCCAAGTTTCCAAAGGCCTCGACCTTTGTCTAATTCCTCCCTGCGAGCTCTCGACCTTTAAGCCTCGCCTGCGTTCACCACGACATTGTTCCTCTTGAGCTTGGAGAACTCTAAACTCTCCAAAAAGTTCTTTGACCTCTGCGTTCCTTACAGCTATAACTCCATGCGTTGAAAGCACCACTCCTCCTAAGCTTATCCTCAAATCCCCAAGGGATTCTTTGACTTCTGCACCTCTGCAGAGTCTTCACACGTACCAAGTACTATATCTCCTGAGCTTGTCAAACACTCAGACCCCTAAGGGATTTTATCCTTCTTCCTTTCTCCTGCAGATGGAGAAATATGGATGCCCTCCTGGCTATCCTTCTGCTCAAGCAACCTCTTACTGAGTCTGCAGGGTGTTCAGTAACTCGGTGAAGATCTTTCAGTGGATTCTTCCTTCAAAATACAAAACTCAAAGAGTTCTCTTCTCTTCTCTGTGCCTGTCTGCACAATGTCTTAATGCCCTCCTGGTAGAGTGTCTTCTTCCAGAATGTTCAACAGTTTTGTCCTCCTGTGCACCTATGCACCCGCTCAATGCCCACTTAGCAGAGCTTCACAGAACTCCTCAGAGATTCTATCTGCAACTATGTCTTCTCCCACACAGCCTTGCTTCCAAGGTATTCAACAACCTTGAGGTCTTTCTCCTGAGTTGTTGATTCCAGCTTCTGTGCCCACCTGGCACGTCTCTGTCTGACTCCGCAGAGTTCAGAAATGCATCCTCTGTGCATGGCTCTCAGAACCCATAGCATTCTGTCACACCCTCCTAGTGTGAAGCCTCAAAGACCTTCACCTGAAATCAAACACACTCCTGCAAATGCACAACTATAGTATACATTTACAGTATAAATAAAGAACACTCACAGACATCCACATAATACAGAATTCATGTAGGAAAAACTGCTTTTGATTATATTAAAAATGGAAAATGCTTGTACTTTACAAGATGTTCTCGAGCCCTCTCTGGCTCTCATCTTACAACCCCTACTCTCTATTCTCCATACTCAACTACTCAAAATGAGATCTGAAATATCTTTTACCTAAGGGGGCTCTTCGAGCTCTTCCCTCCAACCTACCTACCCTATTCAATTACATTGAATGGTGTCTAGTCCGCTATCCGGATCTAGATCTCAGCCATACAAAACATTAAAGGTCGATCTTATCTATAGCCTGCACAAAGGCATGGCTTCACAGCTCACCAGCTTAAACATTAAATTACATTCAATTACAAATTAAAAGATGAGGGTTGCGCCTCTCTTTATCTTGAATGCACGTGCTTGACGTGGCTGGCTGGCTGGTTGGCTGACATGGAGAGATGCTCATGCATCATACTCCTCAGCTACAAAATTCATGAGCTCCTACTCACGAGCTTCCCATCTCTAATGTTGAAATCCTCCTGGATCCCAAGTCATCCTCTGGAGCTGTTCATCCGCTCCATTCCTCTGCTACTTTTGCGCTGCTGCTGCTGCTTCTTCCTTTCTGCTCAGCTGCTCCTTGCTGGAAGTTTCTACTGACCTTATCATCAGCCTTCTAATTTCCTCGATCACTGCATCCAGCTACTCCAATAGTTGGCCCTGTTTTTGCAGTCTCCTCAGCTGCAAATTTTTTTGGCACATGGGCAGATCATTGTGACCTCCCATGCCTTGTTCATCATCTACTTCCAACCTCACCTGTCGGATGTGCATGCTTTGCACCTTCACCCTCTCTTCCAGGGCTTCAATCTTTTCCCACAGATCAATAAAACAAATGCTATCTGCCTCTTCTTCTTCTGCTGCTGCAAACTCCCATGTTGCAGTCTTTTCAGTCTCCTGGCTGAAAATACTGAGGAATTCCTCAGAATGCTCATCATCCTCTTATGCTTCCTCTGCTGTCAGCTTCAGTGCTACAGATTCCTCATCTTCCTGGATGAATGCATTGAGACACTCCTCAGAATGCTCATTTTCTTCATCTGCTTGGGTAGCTTCCAAAGTCTACTCCAATCCCTCTTCTTTCCTGACAGTCTCAGCTGACTGTTCTTCTGCTGTTGCTGCACCATATGCAACACAGACTTCTGCCTCCCCCTAGGCAAGTGGTAGGAATATCTGGATTCCCCCAATCATTAGAAGGTCCCTCAGATCCTCCTCTTCTGTCAGCTGCACATGCTGATCCAAACCCATCTCTGAATTTATGAGACCCTCCGATAGTCTCATTTGCTCTGTTAGCTCCTCGGGCTGATTCCAACTCACTTCTGATTTCATGAGACCCATAGATAGTCTCATTTGCTCATCCCTGCCCACTTGGTAATATGGGATGCTTCCGCTGCTCTCCTGGCAGATTATGAGATCAACTGATCCCATCTTCATCAGCACTCCTTGCTGAATTGAACTCACCTCCGAGTCCATGAGACCTTCAGATAGTCTCGAACTCTCATCTCTGCCCACCTGGCAATCCGAGATGCTTCCGCCGCCCTCCTGGCAGTCTTCGAGATCCCGCAGTGACCTCATATCATTGCCCAGCTGGCAATGTGAAATTCCTTGGCTGTCCTCCTGACAGTCTCTGAGATCCCGCAGTGATCTCAATTCATTGCCCACCTGGCAAACTGGAATTTCTTCTCTGCTCTCCTGGCAGTTCTTGAGATCCTCAACTGATCCCATTTTACTGAGATTTCTCCCAGTTTTTGGTTCACATACCTAAACCATTTCTTCTTCTGGTCCATTGAGGTTTTCAATATGCCTCAACCACCCTCTTAATAGCCTCCACTGTCTTCTAGCCATCAACTCCTTGACTGGCCATTTTACCTTCGACTTCTTCATGGGCCATTCATATACCCATCTCGGCTTTTCTTTCTGCTGCATTCGCAGTTCAAGATCTTCTATATCTACCCTTATTTCATAGAGCTCTTTATCCATTTCTGCAAGCTTTTCTGCCTTGCTCTTCCTCCCAGCATGCCTATGGCCTTCAGTAACCATGGTGTTGTCTTTGTCTTCTTTCCTAGAAAACCTATTGCTGTCACTCTGCACCAAGAGTGTTACCAGCTTCATCCTACAGTCCTCCTGACTGCTTACAGACTGTTGCCTACCTCTTCTTGCCTGAAATATATAGACAAGAACAAGGCTCTGATACCACTTGACGTGTATCAGAGTGCTCTTTACCTCTTATGCCTCCCTCGTCTGAAATATAAAGACAGAGTTCTAGCTCTGATACCACTTGATGCAGCGAAGAGTCACGACCACCACCTCATCGCGCTCTCCTGCTCACAGGATCGTTCAACTTCCATTTGAGCTGAATTAGCTCACTCGATTCCCTGTTGGAATCCCTGACGAAAACCCAATCCACAGGTCCTTCTTACCCTGTCACGGCCTTCTGGACGACCATGAACAAATTCCCCACAGGGAATGTAATATTGGGTTTCGGGGTTTTGTGGTCCCTGACATTGAGAGTTCTTTACCTCTTGAATCCCTGATCTCCGATGAATAGATTTGCCGATGCACCTTTTACGCGTTAGCCCTCCTGGCTAGACTCCTAGCCCATATGACCAGAATTCACAAGACCACAGCCTTATCTTCTTTCGAGATTTTGGACTTCGAAATCCTGATGTGCTCCAATTCCCGTTAGCCCCTCCGGACTAGACCTTTGGTCCACACGACCTCCCCTTATATGACCACAGTCATACCTCCTATCGGGGTTTTGGACTTTCCAATGTCGAAATACATATGTCCTCAGGATTCACGATCCCTCGAATCCAAATATGCCGATCCCCCGATCATGCTTTGGGCCTTTGACCTTTCAACGGTCCTTCACCCCATCGGCATTTCGGACTTCACAAAACCAAAATGCATGAACTCTTTGCTCCCAGAATTTTCGATATTCCGATTCTTGATATGCCGATAGAAGACCTCCTTTCAGGACTTTCCCCGATGGCTCCGATTGTTGTCGTGCGTCCTCCTCCGATGGACGATCCTGATCGCCTCTTGCGATTTCGAGACTTCTGATGTCCCGACTCTTTCGATTTCGAGAACTCTGATTTCCCGAGTGTCGATATCCCGATGTCTAGTGCCCGGATCTCCGAAATGGATGGTCGCGTGACATGCGTCCTCTCTCAGACGGACGGTCTAGATTCGTGTTAGGGTTTTTAGGGTGGAATTACCTGATCTCCTATCCACGGGAATGCCGATACGCCGATTCCTGACGCCTCGATCTCCACCACGCGTCTCCATAAACGGACGACTTTGATCCTTCCCGGGACTTTTACCATGAAAATTCTCGATCTTCTGTTCTCGTGACTCCTGATTTCACGAACGCCGATCCCGATGGCCATGCCTCTCGTCAGGATTTTCCCCCTCGGATATTTTCGATGGTTTAAACACCGTGCACCTTCCGGCTTATCCAACGGCTGACGGGATTCTGTGTGAACATCCGACAGTCCACAATCTCCCCTTCTGTGCGCTTCTCCTGACGCCTTCCTGGACGTGAAAACCTTCCAACGGTCCATATCTTTTCGGTTGATCCAACATCCGATGCTGCTCCTCCCGAGATCTTGGCGCTTTCATTCTCTTGCTTGGAAGGATTTCCAAGTTTCCAAAGGCCTCGACCTTTGTCTAATTCCTCCCTACGAGCTCTCAACCTTTAAGCCTCACCTGCGTTCACCACGACGTTGTTCCTCCTGAGCTTGGAGAACTCTGAACTCTCCAAAGAGTTCTTCGACCTCTGCATTCCTTACAACTATAACTCCGTGCACTGAAAGCACCACTCCTCCTGAGCTTATCCTTGAATCCCCAAGGGATTCTTTGACTTCTGTGCCTCTGCAGAGTCTTCATGCGTACCAAGTACTATATCTCCTGAGCTTGTCAAACACTCAGACCCCTAAGGGATTTTATCCTTCTTCCTTTCTCCTGCAGATGGAGAAATATGGATGCCCTCCTGGCTATCCTTCTGCTCAAGAAACCTCTTGCTGAGTCTGCAAGGTGTTCAGTAACTCGGTGAAGATCCTTCAGTGGATTCTTCCTTCAAAATACATAACTCAAAGAGTTCTCTTCTCTTCTCTATGCCTGTCTGCACAATGTCTTAATGCCCTCCTGGCAGAGTGTCTTCTTCCAGAACGTTCAACAGTTTTGTCCTCCTGTGCACCTATGTACCCGCTCAATGCCCACTTGGCAGAGCTTCACAGAAATCCTCAGAGCTTATGTCTGCAACTGTGTCTTCTCCTACACAGCCTTGCCTCCAAGGTATTCAACAACCTTGAGGTCTTTCTCCTAAGTTTTTGATTCCAGCTTCTGTGCCCACCTGGCATGTCTGTGTCTGACTCCGCAGAGTTCAGAAGTGCATCCTCTGTGCACGGCTCTCAGAACCCGCAGCATTCTGTCACACCCTCCTGGTGTGAAGCCTCAAAGACCTTCACCTGAAATCAAACACACTCCTGCAAATGCACAACTACAGTATACATATATAGTATAAATAAAGAACACTCACAGACATCCACATAATACAGAATTCATGCAGGAAAAAATACTTCTGATTATATTAAAAATGGCAAATGCCTGTACTTTACAAGATGTTCTTGAGCTCTCTCTAGCTCTCATCTTACAAACCCTACTCTCTATTCTCCATACTCAACTACTCAAAATGAGATCTGAAATCTCTTTTACCTAAGGGGGCTCTTCAAGCTCTTCCCTCCAACCTACCTACCCTATTCAATTACATTGAATGGGTTGTCTAGTCCGTTATCTGAATCTAGATCTCAGCCATACAAAACAATAAAGGCCGATCTTATCTACAGCCTACGCAAAGGCATGGCTTCACAGCTCACCAGCTTAAACATTAAATTACATTCAATTACAAATTAAAAGATGAGGGTTGTGCCTCTCTTTATCTTGAATGCACGCGCTTGACGTGGTTGGCTGGCTGGCTGGCTGACGTGGAGAGATGCTCCTGCATCATTATGGAAGTCTGAATTTACTTGACAAAGTTGAATATCCAGTTAGAGGTAGGATAGCATAGGAAATAATCTTGCTTTCTAAGAAGTTACTTTCCTTTAGTTTGCAACAGATATATCAGTTAGATTTCTTGAATAAGTGGCAGTTTTTGAAAGTGTTCAGAGATTGGTTGCACAGTTGACTCCATAGCCCAATGGATACAGAAAATGGAAATGCATGTTCTTGGTATCTCACAGGGAGCATGCCATCCCCCATGGAGCCAGATGTTAACACATAAGATTGTATTATAATTTGAGATAATTTCCCAAAATACAATTGCTATAGGAGGGTTCCTTTACTTTTGAGAAGGCATTTGCAGTACTTTATGATTCCATTGTGTATCATACATCATGATATTTCCAACCATATCTCTTGCAACCCAAAAATCCTCTTGGAATACCTCCAAACACCCTCTCAAAGACCACACTGTGTTTATGCTGAGAGCACGCTATGCAATTTTTGAGTGACTGACTTAAAACTTGGATTATGAACAAATGAGAAGGTATTTTTGAAAACTGGAGGACCTTTTTGTTCATCACATACCAAATAACAAAAACCTCTCCCAGTTTTGCAAAACGTGTTATGGTTAGAGAGATATTAGACAAATAAAAGGTGCTACAAAATCACCTAGCCAGACACAAAAGGGCGCTACAGAATCACCTAGCCAGATACACAAAGGGTGCTGCAGAATGTGCAGAACTGTTTTACAGGGATGCTACAAAATTTCCTGTAGCGGTTACTGTTTGGATATTCTCCTTATTGGGAGGTTTCCACTTGTCAAGGAAGGTTCAAAATGGTCTCCTAAGAGTTGTTTGGACATGAGAGACATGTGTTCCATCTCCAGATCAATTAGGATGATTTGTTTCAAAAGGCATTTATCACAATAGACAAGATCCCTAAAAATAGGAATTTGTTAAGTTTTTTTTGGAATCTTTTGTAACAAGACTCCTAAATGGATGAGGATCCTATGTATATCCTTGGTTTCAACCTCCTTAGTGTAGAGAGATATCATTTACTATATATGGAAGTGAATTTTGAGAAGGAAAGGGTTGGAGTGATAGGAAAAAGATTGTTACTATTTTGTAAATTCTCAGACTCTGTATATCTGGATGGAGGATACTTGTGTAGTCAAAGATCAGCTTGTACTCTTCTCTTTTTCCATTCTCTTTGTCTTCTTTCTCTAATGGAATATTGATTGATAAAGGATTTATCAACATATTTATTAGTAGAGCTATGCAGTGGATGATTTACTGTGTATTTTGTGAAGCATCTCTTCTTGGAGAAAATATTTATTTCTTGATTAGAAGGATCCTAATTAATGAAATTTCAGCCATATCAATGTGTCAATCAAGACTGATGTGAAATTGACTGTTCATCTTGATATTTTTCTGCATTTTCTTCTATTCATCTTTCAAATATGTGTTGGTTGGAGATTATGATAGCCCTTTTTGCTGGAATATAGTCTTTGGAATTTTGTGCATTAGATCAGGATTTGAACCTTATCAGTTTGATCCATTTTTTATTATAATCACTCATCCAACTCTAAACATTTTTATGGGTACTGGGCTTACACTTACAATAGTCTAAGTGTGATTCTCAGTGCGAAAATTTTTAGTGTCGTTGCCGGGGAATGAAGTGTGAAGCTAGCTTCCCTTGGAGAACGCCATAGATCCAAATCTTGATGGTAGACAAGAGAGGGATATAGAAAATTGACTGTAGTCATCTACATGGTGACTCCACAATTAGAGAATCCATTGGGGAGGATCCTCTTGACAAAAAGATGAAGGGGAAGAAGGGGATGATCAGGTATCAACTTATGAGCTTTCTTCATGAACTTTTGTTGTTCTTTATCGACACTTTTTTTCTTTTCCCTTCACATATAAAGAGGATCAACTTGTGCTTTGTTTATTCGGATGAGAATCAACCTTATTTTATATATCCATCCTTGCTAGAAGAAAATGTGTATCCTGCTTGTGTTCTTGAGGTTAATCCTGAAACTTCATTTCATCCTATTGAGAAGAATGAGGTTTATATCTCTATCCCTCCTGAACATACTCAACCTCATGACCATGAGAATGATAAAACTGATTCAAAGCCTTCTCAGATCTCATTATCTTCAGTTATTATCGAGCCTTCCCATCAACTTGTTAATCCTCATGTTCATCCCACTGCTTTTCAAACTAGAATCAGGATAAAGATGTTCAAGCCTTTAAAGCTACCATATATCCTTCATCCATATCCTCTTGATTGCCTTGAGTACCTTCCTCGTTTTTTCTGGAGCGGATCATGTCATAGCCGAGAGGCATTTGGAGGCCTTCAAAAATTTTGTTGATAAGTTTGAGATAGTTCATGATGATGTTACTACGAGGTTGTTCTCCAAATCTTTGTTTAGAGATGTTGCGGTATGGTTTAAGAGTTTGAGAGACGATTCCATTGGTTCTTGGATCAAATTGTCCAATACCTTTCTAAAGCATTGGGGTGAGAACAAGTATCTTGATTTGTGCCTCACTAATTTTTATGCCTTGAGGAGAGAGGAAGATGAAGTCTTGTCTGTCTTCAATAAAAGTTTCTACAACATTTATCACGACATGCCTTTGGAGATCTGGCCTACAGATACTTCTGCCATGGTATACTACATTATGGCTCAACATTCAGATCTTGTCCTTCTCTTGTTAGAAAGGAAGTATTCATCCTTAGCATGCTTATTTGAAGATGCCCAAGAAATTGAGGAGAATATCCGTGCTTCTAAGAGAGTTCAAGATCCATCTTACTTTGAAAATATGCATGCACATGAGCAAGGGAACTATCAGTATGTTTCAGTTTTTGAGCATGAAGGCAATGCGTATGAAGCATATTTGGAACATCAACAAGGATGTAAGTATATTTAAGATTCAGATCAGAATTCTTCAGTGTTGGTAGATGTTTCTATGGACAGGTATGCATGGAAAGTTGACGATCAATTTTCAAACCATTTTGATCATGAGGTAATTGATGATTGCATAGGTAATTACATGTTTCTAGATGATAAAGATCAGTATGCTTTAAACGATGTTTTATCATCATCTCGTGATCATCATTCTGAAGAGAAATTTGTTGCAACCGATGATCAAAATTTGATCACAAGAAGACTATAGGTTTATCAATTTTCAAGAAAAGATGTAGTCATGGATGAACATTTGTTTTTTGTCGATCAACATATTTTTGATCTTGGTTTCAAGGATCCATTTGCAACCTTGTCGGGGTCTTATTTTTCAGCTTATCAGAACATTTCATATTACATTTATTCACCGACACTTCTGGGTGAGTTTTGTTTCTTGAAGGGATTTTTATTACTGTTATTATATTTCAGACATTACCTTTTGATTAGTGGTATGGACGAGATCATTTCAGTTTTGAAACTACTTGAGTGGCTGTTAGAGAAGTCTGCCTTTACTTGACCAAGTTGCAGATCCGATTAGAGGTAGGGTAGCATAGGAAATAATCTCTCTTTCCGAGCAATTATTTTCATTCAGTTTGCAACAGATATATCAGTTGGATTTCTTGAATAAGTGGTAGTTTTTGACAGTGTTCAAAGATTGGTTGCACAGTTGACACCATAGCCCAATGGATATGAAAATTGGAACTACATGTTCTTGGAAACTCAAAGGGATCATGCCATCCCCTGTGGAGCCATATTTTAACGCATAATATTGTATTATAATTTGATATAATTTCCGAAAATACAATTTCTATAGAAGGGTTCCTGTACTTTTGGACAGCTTCACTTCAAGTCAGTTTTTCAGGGGTTTTGAGAAAGCATTTCCAGTACTTGATGATTCCATTGTGTATCAAACATCATAATATTTCCAACCATATCTCTTGTATCCCAAAAATCCTTTGGGAAGGCCTCCAAACACCCTCTCAAATACCACACTACGTTTCTACTGAGAGCAAGCTGCGCTTCTGCAATTTTTGAGTGACTGACTTAAAAAATGGATTATGAACAAATGAGAAGGTATTTTTCAAAACATGAGGAGGTTTTGGTTCATCACATACCAAATAATAAAAACCCCTCTCATTTTTGAAAAACGTGTTATGGTTAGAGATATATTAGACACAGAAAAGGTGCTACAGAATCACCTATCTAGACACACAAAGGGCACTACAAAATCACCTAGCCAGACACACAAAGGGTGCTACAGAATGTGCAGAACTATTTTATAGCGACACTACGAAATTTCGAGTAGCAGTTACTGTTTGGATATTCTCCTTGTTGGGAGGTTGCCACCTGTCAAGGAAGGTTATAAATGGTCTCCTAAGAGTTTGTTGGACATGAGAGACATGTGTTCCATCTCCAGATCAATCAGGATGACCTGTTTCAAAAGGAATTTATCACAATAGGAAGGATCCCTAAAAATAGGAATTTGTTAAGTTTTTGTTGGAATCTTTTGTAAAAAGACTCCTAAATGGAGGAGGTTCCTATGTATCTCCTTGGTTTCAACCTCCTTAGGGTAGAGATAGATCATTTACTATATATGGAAGTGGATTTTGAGAAGGAAAGGGTTGGAGTGATATGAAAAAGACTGTTATTATTTTGAAAATTCTCAGATTCTGTATATATGGATGGAGGATTCTTGTGTAGTCAAAGATCAACTTGTGCTCCTCTCTTTGTACATTCTCTTTGTCTTATTTATCTAATGGAATATTGATTGATAAAGGATTTGTCAACATTTTTGTTGGAAAAGTTATGTAGTGGATGATTTACTGTGTATTTTGTGAAGCATCTCTTCTTGGAGCAAATCTTTATTTATTGATTAGAAGGATCCTAATTAATGAAATTTCAGCCATATGAATGTGTCAATCACGCCTAATGTGAAATTGACTATTCATATTGATGTTTTTTTTCATTTTCATCTATTCATCTTTCAAATATGTGTTGGTTGGAGATTATGATAGCCCTTTTTGCTGGAATATAGTGTTTGGTATTTCGTGCATTAGATCAGGCTTTGAACCTTATCAGTTTGATCCATTTTTTAATACAATCACTCATCCAACTCTAAACATTCTGATGGGTACTGGTATTACACTTACATTAGTCTAAGTGTGATTCGCAGTGCTAACAAAATATACTTATTTGTGCATGTCCAAATGAGTACAGGGACAAGTGGATATATGACAATGTTTCATGCATATACTACGAATTTTTATTCTAGGTTTCTATGAGTGATTGACGTAGAAACACATGTAGTAGGTCATGTTATGAATTCATGTATGGTTGAGGTTTCTACACATAAGTGAAGTGGTTGTGTGCATAATGTGTCATGAGGTGTTGTGGTTGTTATGAGCCTACTAAAATGGATGATGGCATGGTTAAGAAAATCCCTCAATTAAGTCCACTTTAGATTGGAGTGTTTTAAGTATTAGGTTCTAAAACATTTAGGATCATTATGTTTAAGGATGAGTAGTTGAGTTGTTGAGAGAGACATTCTCTCTCAATTTGAACTCAAATTTCATTAAATTTTGAATGAAATGGAGGGTCTAGAATTCCACAATAACCAAAAATGAAATTTTGATGATATCCTTGGAATAAAACATTTCAAATTTTAGTGAAATATGTGTTCTTGTCTCTTTGTTTATAATGTAGTTGCATGTACTATTTGATGTATATACATGTAATTAATACAATGAAAATGATTTTTTTTTAAAGAAATCATCTCTCCTAGTTTTTCTAACATGGCATTAGAGCTAGTACATGCCTTCTTCTATTGCAATAGGGCATGGAATAATAGGATCCCATGAAGGATAATCCTCATAGGTTTATAGTATTATATTAAAGGATTAGAGAACATATGTTTGTTTGAGAGAAATTATGTTGCACAATGTTTTTTCTTTGTGATTAAGTTGGTCAGTTGAAATGTGTTATGATTTCTCTGCATTTTTATAGGATAATTTCCCATTAGTTTGATGTGATGCACTATTTGTGAGAGAACCTTAACCATGTTGCAATATGAACACCCCCACACCCCTTTCAATAGAATTCATCCCACCCTCAAGCTAGTAAGAAAGAGTGAGATTGTTGGTACCTTGCCACCCCCATTATCAATTGGATCATGAAGAGCCCCAAGCAACAATTGGATCATGAAGAGTGAACATGTCATAAGAATGATTTGAACTTGGGTGGAGAGGATAACATTCCTCCTCTTAAAAAACCAATATAGATCAACTTTTCACTTGATATATGAACCTATAGTGAAGGTGATGTAATTGTCACATATCTATCACCTCACTAAGACCTTTATGCTTGAGAGAAGGTTGTATCTGTTATCACTCCAGGAAACTCTCCTAGGCTGTAAGTCAGAGATGCCTGGTAACTTAATCTTTTTGAAGCTATTTTCTCAATAAATGATGTGGTTTTTGGATCAAGATGAATATCTAGGGGTTGGACTGTGTCTTTAAGACTGTCTAGTAATATCAAATACCACAAGGCCTTCTAAGAATGCAATCAGACAGGAGTTGATCAAATAGAACAGAAGATAGTTGTTGAACCAGATTATACTCATATAAACATTAAGCACAATGGGTTTAAAAACTAAGAAAATAACTTATGATTCTCAACTTAATCAATCAATTAGTGAGATGACAGTCACATGCAGATTGAATAAGCATCAATAAAGAACATTCACTCATAAGATATCATAGGATAGAGGAGAAAAGTCTGAAAACACAAATGAAGGAAGCTTGCAATGTTTCATATATTAAGAATGAGTCTCAATAACAGTAGCATCAAATAGAACCCAAAATCAAACCCTTGATTCATATTCTATCCTAAGCTTTATAGCTGTACAAAACAGTTCTGAGATCCTGAAAACATGGATCAAATAAGCTAAAAATAGTAAATCAAAATCTACTTGCAAAAGATGTGGGATGATACCCAAAAGTGAGGTCAATCCCCAGATTTTCTGGTCCTCCTCTCTTGTTGAGTGCTGGTGTAGTGCAGGATAACCTCCCAAGGCTGAATGTTGACTCTCCAAGAGATACAATTCGAATTTGTTGAGATAGGCAGAAAATCCAATTTGTTTCCACCAAAATAGGTGCCAAAACCAACTTGGCCACCTCTTCTAATCCTTATATACCAAAAATGAATCTTGAAACTGAATACATAATTCATCATCTATCCATCATGAGTGTTTTCAAAAGATTTGGATCAGAAAAACCTCGATCTGTGCAAAATTTAGCTTTCTTTGTCTAGTTACAGGTTTCGGTGGTTAACGATATTCGGATTTAAGCACCTTATCTACCAAAAGGACCCCTTTTTGGTGGTTAATGAGCACTCACAGGCTCGCCTAAACCACCGAAAGGTGAAACACTTTCAGAAATCAAAATTTCAAAATTTCAATTAGATGTATTACTGCAAGTGACTTCATAGCTTCTTGGAAGAGTCCCCCTTCTCTCTGACTGGACTTGTAACTTCATCATGATGTGTCTCAACCTGTATTTCTCTCTCCATGGAGCTGGCAATTTTGGCAAGGGTTTCCAACCCTAGTGGCCTGATTGTCTATTCCTTCAGTTGTAGCCTAAGAAGCCTGAGTTTCCTGTACAAAGTTGCATTTTCTTTCATAAGCAACTTATTTCTTTCAATTGTTTTGCAGCCTTGTTGATATCTGTACAAGTGCTTCTTGAACTGCCCCTTGTTCACCAGTTACCAGCACAACTTCATCATTTTGGGATGCATATTTTGGCAATTGATCCTTGCCAAAAATCTGAATATTTGATCCAGTTAACTTTCTCATCTCAGCAATAATTATGCCACCCTTTCCAAGCAAACACCCAATCTGGTTTGAGGGGACGAGGAGTCTTGTTGTTCCAATTTTATCTTTCTCAGGTCTAGAAGTGATAACTCAATTGTACACACGAAGAAGGGCATTATGTGCAGGAGAAAGTCTACCTTCTAGGAGCACAGATGTTGAACTGCTAGCAACATGTTCATCTTCCTTAGGAACAGAATCAACCATCTTGAAATCAACACATGTATCCCTCTGAAGTGCTTGAATTATAGTACCAGCCTTTCCTACAATGCCTCCAACCTTATCATGGGAGCATAACAGCCGAAATGTGATTTCCTCCTGTGGATGCATTCTTTGTATCAAGCTAGGTTCGGTTTCATGCATCATAGAAACCGAAGAAGGTCCCTTTGAATGATAGTCAAGACTACTACCTGATCCAACACCAGGAAATTTAGCTCCTTGTATTTCTCAAAATTTCTGCAGACTTTCTTGGATTGGAATTCAAATGATTTACAATAGCAAATCCACTCCAGTTCATAAGGTGATTAGACTTCAAAGTTAATTGTCTTGTTTCCACAAATCCTGACAAGTCTCGTATTTGTGCCTGTAGAAGGGACAGGTCACGAAGAATTTCAATATTTTCTGCAACAACTTAGATATGGAGATGATAAGTGGCTTCCTCCCTAGAATTTCAGGGTTTTAAGTGTTTTCAGTATTTCACATGCCAATCCCTTAACCATAAAGTCGATGAGACATATGGGAAACGGCTCGGTGTTGCGCTTGCCTTGGCTTCTCCATAACAAATGCAATGCACGACTAAAAATCCTCTTACGCCAGGAATAATATACAGAAGGGCAGGTTGTGCTCTCTGAACCAATTCATCACAATGATTGTGACAATCACGCCCACTGAGTAGCCAATGAATGCACTCTTAAAGTATCACCGTTCTTAAGAAACTTGGGTTTCTTCTCCAATTCCTTGCCAGAACGCCTGTCAACCTTGGTCATGATCTCAGTAAACTGGACAACAATGTGGCAAGTGTGGTAATTGAACATGGGGCATAACCATTTCCAATCTGTCTTGAATGATTCATTATAATAACCTGAGCTGTAACGTTGGCAGTTTTATAAAATCTATGAAAACCAAAGCACAAAGATAGCTCCAGTACTTCAGAGAAATAACCACTCTACGTAGAGACAGAGTTCTGACAAACTTCATATAATATTTACACAATTAACATTTGTGAAAGAAAGTCTCTTGCAGTTGCTTTAGGCAAAAATCTAGAAACTCAATCAAGGTAATTCGAACTTCATGTAGCAAACTTGTTCTGGTATACCGAAGACACCTGGGACTTCAATTCTGGACACTTGGCAGATAACTTTAGAAGCTGTATATTTTATATATATGTTTAAGGTTGAATCCGATATAAACTAGGGATTTAAAATATACAGGTTTCGTATATATCAAGGCTTAGTGAGGTGGAAAGAATTCGGTGTTAGCACTTGGCTTTGATCAATTGTGTAGACTAATACTTGACATGTGATGTAAACTAGGAACTAGGAGTTTTTTCTATATGGTTTGGGTTTGAAGTTTTACCAAGACTTCGGTCAAAACTTATAAGTCTCGAAATCCTATAGACTTTAGAAAAAAGAAGTATGGCCTAGACTTGCAGATTAATGGCTTTATTATGATTTTTGTTTTCCAGGTTATAATGGCAGCTTCAAAGACATGTAAGGGAAAAAATGATCAATAGGAGCTGAAAACGTTTAAGACACTGGCCAAAGGCTATCAAGGAAAATGAGTGAAACAGAGAGAGAGATAAAAATGCTATCAAAAGCCAATGCATTTTGATCGCTAACAACTGGCTCCAACTGGGATGGATACCTATCTGCGAGGTTTCCAAGAACAAGAAGACCTGTGCTTGTCCATTCAACTTGAAAAATCTGCCACCTGCTCAACAGTCATTCACGATTTGTATTGTGTCTAGTCCATTGGGCTATGGAGTCATCTGGCCTGATCAACTTATCTTCAAAAAACTTGTAGCCTGTTGCGCTTATTCAACCAATAACTGAAAAAAATCTAAATGCTCATATAAAGAACTTATTCTTCTGCTTATCCCTACTGCTAACCAACCGTACTGCCTCTTATCAAGTGAAATCATGCTTCCAATGAAGCCATGTCAGAAAGTGATTTACTGAAACTATTCTTGATCTTGACCCAAAAAATGATAGAAGCCATATCATGCAGACATATAGTTGATAACAGAAACAAGATTGTCCCTCGTCTGACAAAAATGTTTTGATATTTATGCTACTTATAGATTCCAAAAATTTTGTAATAGGGTCATCAAATTCAGAGTGAAATACCTCTTTGAGTTGCTGATCAAACTGATTGTAATGTTGCTCTTTTTTTTCTTCACAAAACTTAATGCTGAATGTAAACTCCTTGATCTCTGTTGAAGAAAAATACGAACTCAATTTCTGACCTGAACCTTTCTGCTCGTCATCTTCCTTTTCATACCTGCTACAAATTTCCTGATGTTATAGCTGAAGACTAGACAGTCTTTGCAAATCTAGAAACTTTAAGCTGCCCTCATCATCCTCTTCTTCATGTGTGCTGCAATCAAAAGACTGAAAGCTTTCCTTGCTATCTATTGCAGGTTTGAGATTGTCTTCTACTGATACGTCAGCCTCATCATATTCATCTTCCGTATCTGACATTGACATGTGAGACACAAAAGGAGAAATATAATCCTCTTGTTGTCTTTCTTGAAGATTTGATTT
>ML789251.1:134949-156515 GCA_009831015.1 Picea engelmannii
AAAGGATCCATTTCATTATCCACTACAGAGGCAGAGTACATTGCTGCTGCTACTTGCTGCACACAAATTTTATGGATGATACAAACTCTTGCAGATCTGAAGGTAACTTACACTGATCCTATTCCAATTCATTGTGATAACACCAGTGCCATAAGTGTCTCCAAGAATCCTTTTCTTCATTCTAAGACTAAGCATATTCCTATAAAGTATCATTTTATCAGAGAACAAGTTACAAACAGAATTGTTCAACTGCACTATATACCCTCTACAGAACAGATTGCTGATATCTTTACTAAACCCTTAGCAGCGACCCCTTTTGGATACCTCCGTCAAAAGTTGGGGGTTATAATATCCCGTGTCTAATCTGTTCACCTGGTTAGGGGGAGTACTTATTGAATATCCGGTGTATTTCCAAGATTCTTATAGTTGACAGGGGGAGTATGGTTTGCAACAGATCAGGGGAAGGATATTACTTCTTTGACATTGATGTCAAAGGGGGAGAAAAGAGTTCGGGAGAGGAGATCCGAATGCACGCGGGTGCTTGAATTTCCATGGAGATCCTAATGCATGCGGGTGCTTGAATTTCCATCAATGCCAAAGGGGGAGATTGTTGGCAAATATTTAACAGACAACGAATGGCATAAGTACAGAAAGAATGTACAGAGGATTGTTGGAAAATATTTAACAGACAACGAATGCTTGTCATTGATGGAAAGTACAATCATAGACAACGAATGCTTGTCATTGATGGCAAGTACAATGGTGAAGACGACATGAGTACAGGCAGTTTGTGATCGACAGGCAAACAAAAGATAAGTCCAGGAAGATCGAGTGATCGAAGGCCCGAGAAGAATTTCTAATCATTGGATCACATCCAAAACTCCCGACAGCATGAGGGCCATCAGATCTGAATAAAAACAAGAAGAGCGTGCACTGAAGAGGAGGATAGATCTCATGCATTAGATCTGAGCGCAGGATCCAACCATCGTTGGATTGGGGAAAACCTGCATGGTGTTTAAAGTGCAAGGAGAAAAGGGGCTCACAAAATCTCGAAAGCAGGAGGACCGTCCATCTCAAGGGGTTATGTGGACCGTTGATCCGACTCCCTGTCGGGGTTTCAAGGATCGCAATTTGAAGAGGTCAAAGAATAATAACCACAGGACTTGCGAAATCGCGATATGCGATACCCTGATATAATCTCGACCGTTGGATCGAGGACAAATATGGACCGTTGATCCCAGTTCTTGTCGGAGTTTTGGGGATCGAGAGTTGGACATATCAAAGACTATTGACATCAGAAATCCCGATATCGCGATATGTGAAATCACGATGTAATCTGAGCCATCATATTAAGGTTGAATTTGGACCATTGATTCCAGTCCTTGTCAGAGTTTTGGGGATCGAGAGTTGGACATGTCAAAGATTATTGACATCAGAAACCCCGAAATCGCGATGTGTGAAATCCTGACTGAATCTAAACCATCAGATCAAGATGTGATCTAGACCATCGACCCGACGCATGTCAGCAGACCACGTCAGCTAGGAACACGTGGCACAACCAGGTAATGACAAGTGTCAGGCTGATTCAACACTTCAGGCACATGTAAGTCACGAATTAGAGTGACACATGACAGTAATCAACACGTGTCAATCCATGTGTGACATCAACAGGATTACTCCACTTTGGAGTTTCAGAAATCGGGAGATAGAGATGACAAGAACTCCTACCACTGGAGTCACGAAATCGCGAAAGCGCCTTATACATAAGGCTGTGGTCATAGCCCTTGGTCACATCAGCGAGAGATGGATAGATGTCAGAGGAAAAGGAGGAGCTAAAGGGAATGAGCCTTCGCGCATGGTCAGGTGGGGAGGAGAACGATACAAAAGGTGACACGACAGGAATGGGGCCTTTCCACGATACCCCACCATTCCGGACCCCCCCCACGTATTAAAGGCAGAAAGGCAAGGGGGGTCCGAAATCACTTGAGCGTTGTTGATCTAGGTGATTTAATCCTGACCGCTCGAGATATGTGCACCCAATTCCGGACCCCCCCTCTCTGCTTAAAGGTAGAATGGCAAGGGGGCTACGGAATCCAATCCTGACCGTAGATCTGGGAGAATAGAGTCGGTCCATCCATATTTTCTCGCTGCATATCCAACGGTGCAGATGAACTTGAATGTGATCGGAGGGGTGCTGTTCTTTCTCATAGATTAACTTTTCAGTTACAAATCCGTTAGTTAAATGGACTCATGATAGCCAATCAGTTGGCATTTCAGTTGCTTAGACAGTTGTCGTCATTTCACCTAAGGAGTTGGGAAGTTGAACCGTCGTGTTCGTGTGTATAAGAGAAGATGAAACAGACTGTGTCTGGGTGGTCGTTCTGTAAGTGAAAAAGAATGAAACTGTAAGAATAGAGAAGAAGAGGATGCGTAGGAGGAGATTGAGCATATGTGAAGTGTGAGATGAAATGTAGAGTAGAATAACAGAACGAGTTGAAGAAGAGTAGAATGAGAGCACGAGTTGATGCAGAGCATACCTGCTAAACAGACAGAGAAAGAGAAGAGCAACAGAACAATGTGCAGAAGACCAGATTTACAGAACAAAGAAAGATTGGTAAGAATTGATTTATCTGTAAAATTGAATGTTTATTTAGTCATTTATAAGCCAGGGTGGAAGGGAGGTGCTCGGGAGGACTGTTGTCCTTAGAGGTTCAAGTGGGAGCTTGAACACAGGAAGTTGTAGCTTCCATCTGGTTGTAGCCAGAGAAACCAGGGTGGTAGGGTGGTGCTAGGGAGAACAAGTGTTCTCTGTTATATAGGTTGGAGCCTGTGTAATTGGAAGTTGGTGCTGGAACTTTCAGGAAGTTGGTGCTTCCATCCAGTTGGTGCTGGAATATTCAGGGAGTTGGTGCTTCCTTCTAGTGGGTGCTAGAGAAACCAGAGAGTTGATGCTCTCAAACAAGTTGCAGCTTGTAAAACAGAGGTTGCAGCCTCACATTGAGTTGGTGCTCAATTACAAATGATGTACAAAACTTAAAAGACTGCCTATCATTTCGAAGAAGAAGAGGTTTTTTCCCTTTATGGGTTTCCTTGTGAAAAAATTGTCTTTGTGCATACTTTATGTGTGACTGTTGTTTTTTACCTTTACTGTTCATATGATGTATATTGTTGATGACCACATGAAGAAAGATTAATAATAGTTTAAGATTGTTAAAATTGTTTAAGCTCATATACAACTGATTCACCCCCCCTCTCAGTTGTATTAATAATTCCAATAGGATTCCCAAGGTGAAAGGGAAGTAATCTTTGGTTTTATTGGGTCGATAATGTAGTCTAAATAAAAATGTAATTACGAGGTTAAGGAATTAATGAAGATTAAATATACCTAATGGGGATCACTTAAATTATTAGTAAAGAGTGGGATTTTATCATGATAATGACTAATTAATTTAATAGGCCTATAAGAGCTAGACAAGCATCAACCTCTGGTTGGGCGAGTCTTTGTATGCTATGATGATGTGGCGTGTTGGGTGATAGGGATCCACGTGGATTCCACATGGTGGTGAGTGAATATAGTCGATCAAGGCATACAGAAATATAAATGCCATATCTTTCGATCTAGAACTCAGATCTGGACAAATTTATAGTCATTGAAAAACCCTTGTTGAATTGAAGATGATGTAATGCTAGTTACATGGATTTGAGATGAATTAAGGAAGCAAAATTTTGTTACCCCATCCCTAAAAAGGGTACTTAGGGGTCGGGTGTGTGAAAGTTGTGAAGTCCAAAAATAATTAGTACATCTTATTCCTTGTTTTAGAGTTTTCCATATCTAAAATAATGTTTTTATCTGAACTTTTTAGTACATCCATGAACAACTAGTTCAACCCCATCCCTAAAAAGGGTACTTAGGGGTCAGGTGTGTGAAAGTTGCGAAGTCCAAAAATAATTAGTACACGTTATTCCTTGTTTCAGAGTTTTCCATATCTGAAATAATGTTTTTATCTGAACTTTTTAGTACATCCATGAACAACTGGTTCATTTTGAATCATGGAAATATTTCAGATACTATCAATATTTAATATATCTTATTTTACATCAGTATTCAACCCATTTTCAACATTTGTCATTAAAGACAGTTGATCAACAGAGAAAAATACCATTAGTGTTTTAATGGACTCAGGTAGTGAGGGATTGTGCCAGAGTGATGGTTTCAAAATTTTGGTAGATAAATTTATGGCCAAGGATTATACCCTAATACAAAATGAATATCCTCCAAGGATGTTTCATGAGTAGAGAATCTTTATTTAGTTAAGCTCATAGTTGGGGTATGGATATTGGTATATTGTTTAAGGACTATACAATTTTAAGAGTTTATGGATTAGAGTTGAAACCTTCCAAACTTCTAGTTTTTCACATTCCTAGGATATTTTCCTTCGAGTATATTAGTTAGAGGTTAAACTTAGATCATTTTCATTTTACTTCAAAAAAACAAAAAGCTTCCTTATGTTTCCAAATGAAGTTTTCTCTTTCATAGTTAAAACTAGAACATCATTTAATATAGTTGAAAATATGATGAAAACTTTCCATTTTGAGGAAGATAAGTTTGGAAATATGATACATGCAATTTGATATATAACATGAGAATTGTATTTGGTTCTCTACCATATATTCATCATGATTATGCAAGAACATAAATACTAGAAAATAGAGAGTCACTGGCATAAATTCAACAAATACTACAAGGACAAGGTCAACTGTCAACACAAGTGAAGAATGTTAAATAATAAACAACCAAAGGAAGTTTTTCATCCACTTCAATTATCATGATTGAAGATGATCAACCAAATATGTGAATGGAATTTGTAATGGAGATTCAAGAGAAATTAAAATTTCAAAGAAATATATCAAAAAAGGGTGATCCAATGGAGGAAGATGTACCAAAACATCTGACCAAAAAGATGAGAATAGATTAAAATTATGAATATGGAGAAGACTCTAGTAAGAAGAAAAATTTGGGTAAATCCTTGCTCGAAAAATTAGTAGTTTCAATGCTCAAATTGCATCATCCAGTGACCCCACACATAAAATCACAATTAGAGTGATTCTAGGGGGTGAAGTTTTAAAGGAAGTCACAATTTTAGGAGAAAAAATTGATGTATTTACAGAGATGAATTTAAATAAGAATATGGCTAAGAAGACCAAAGAAATCTTACTTTCTTAGAGTATCCATGAAGGAAACACACCACCTAGGTTATTATCATCAATTGATTATGAAAATGGGAGTTTACAAATGGTGATTTTGCATCCTAAAGTAGATAAGCCTGAAAAAGGATCTTAGGCCTCATGAATATGAAACTACCAGAGTGATTGTCTCTCTAGATCAGATGCCACCAGAATACAATATTGAATGGAACAAACATATAGGTAATATGGGGTCCAAAGACTTGATACAAAAAAAAATTAATGTAAGAAGGTCAAGGATGCAAATCAATAGGCTAGAAAATTAGCCGAAGATTGAGAAAAGTAGCAATAAATATTATCAAATATAAATACGTGATTTAGAGAAAAATATAATTTCTTTAGGACAAGCTCCAAGTGATAAATATGGGATTTCATTTCTAGTTAAAGAAAAGGACAAAGAAATTTAACTTCTTAGAGGAATATTGAATTTTCCAATTACTGAACATGTTCAAACAAAATAAATAGTTGAGTTAGAAAAAGAGAAATATTAGTTGAAAATCCAGGTGAAAACACTTTCAGAGAAAAATGTTAAATTAGGACAAATTATTGATAGAATCAATGAAGAGAAATAAACTACCATGTCAGAAAATTTAGCTCTCAAAGCTACAATCCTAGATGTTGAAATGATAAAAAAAGGTTTATAAGAAGAACAAATTGAGAAGATTAAAATCCAATTGACAACTATTCAAAAATAATTAGTAGTTTCTGAAACAAGTATTCAATGGAAATCCTCATAAGTAATAGAATTCCAAGAACAAATTGATAAGCACAATTCACTTTTAGACATTGCACATTCCATCTTGGCTAAGAAAGATAAGATCATATATGAGGCAAATCAAATGATTGTAAAATAGAAAAAGATGTAGAAGRAATTTGAAAAGAGAATTTATACAATAAAACATTTAATTGGAGCAAAAAATTACTTTTGGGATCAAATTAAATTGATCACCCAAAAATTTAGAGTCAATTTTAATGTGCTTCAAGAAACAAAAAGCCTTGAAAGAATACTACTATTTTAAGTATCTAATGAGCGTGAATGACTTGGAGACAAAGTTTAGATTGTTGATGAAGTCATAAAATTATTGAATAATAGAACTCAAAATAATTTGGAGGTTCTAGGAATTAAAGACAAAAATACATTCGTTATGCAGACAAGCACAGTCCATGCTAAACATAGCCTGCTAATCACAACTCAGAATATGTGTAGTGGTGTGCTTCAATTTGATAAATAATTCATAAGTAATTTTGTAGAATCATTTGAACTTGGAATTCCACTCCCATGGAACCAAGAAAGATGGTTTTATAGTGGTTAAAAATATGAAGAATTTGTTGATAATGAAAACAATCATAAACAATTTGATGATATTATGGTACAATCAAAGGCATACTCATTTATGAAAGGTTATTCAAAGAATTCATGTTACTTTTCACTATTAATCATCTACAACAAAATCTATGTATGCCATCATATGATCTTTATGCAAAGTTGGATATTGCTTCTAGAAGAATGGTTGACTTAAAGATACTAGAGGGGAATGATTGGCATAAATTGCTAATTTAAGGAATAAAGCTCCATTATTAGCTTCCATGTCAACACCTGATTCCACGTCAAGAACTGCATCTGAATCAACAACAAAAATACCCAATACCCTAACCCTCTTAAGCACAAAAATAGAAGAAATAATGGTTTTCCAAAATATTTGGGTTTCCACTTTCCCACTCTTGACTAAATTTGGAAATTGTTAAAAAAACTCTTAAGAGAAATAATTTAAAGGGAAGAAAGAAATATGGAAGTATGTATCATTTGCAGAGTAAAAAAGAACTTGCTTCCAACAGTCGATTTGGTCGCCATGTCTTGAGAAATTTTCTAAGTATTACATGTTTTATGTCCTCTTAGAGGATTCATCCCCTATTCAATCAACACATGTAATTTTAATTTTTCTTTCCTCATAAGAAAATTTCATACTTTGAAACATGAAATGTTTTATGATATTTATTCTCAAAGACTCATATTTGTAATTATTCAAAGTTTTTAATACAACATCAGTACTTGTAAAATTGTTCACTTGTTAGCCTTTGCAATTATGATTGTTGGTATTTTATACTCGTTCTTATATTTTTTTTTATTTCATTTACATAATTACAATATTTACTATTGGAGTATGTTGAAATTGGGATACTTATGAATATGGTATAGAAGTTTCTCGATATTTTGTGTTATCTTTATTTTGAAGAACTAGTTCCATCCATTATCTGTAAACTGCTTTGTCTAACAACATACCTTTTCTAAGAGAAAATATTCTCTAGAAATTGTGTCTTTTATTTTTATTTTATTTTTGATATTATTTATCATCTTGAAAGCTACTTAGATAGGAACATGGTGCCCTTTTGATTACTTCTCCGAGCTAACCCTTTTTAATTTAATCAATTTGTTGTTTCAATTCTTTCATTTCAAGACACTCAATTTTTCTTTGATTCAATTGAAGAAACAATCAAATATCAAAATCAACACTTTTGAGGGTTATCCCCTCTAACTATTGGAATATTTCAAATATACTAAAGTGGGGAGGATTTTTTCCTCCATTGGGTTCCTTGGCCCTGTTATTTTGTCAAGAATAACTTAAGGAACAACATAGCCAAGATCAATTTTTCATTAAGTGGACGAAGAATTCCAGCTCTGTCTTTAAGATTGATATCCACTTATTGAAACTCGAATGTGCATGGTATGTATGAGACAACACATGTTTTATTTTATTTTATTTTCCATAGAAAATCTCATAGGGTGACATTTTAGTAGCACCATGATAGGTGTTATTATACCACCATTCTACCAGGGGGAGCCACTGAAACCTTTTTCCTTGTTGTTTTGATGCAAAACATCTCAAATAAGTCTCTAGGAACATAACAATCTCCTTTGTTTGATCATATGTTTTGGGGTCTCTAAGACATTCTCATTTTTAATTGGGTTCCTAGTAGTTTAAAAAACTCCTACCAAAATTTGTTAGAGAATCTAAGATCATGATCTGTCACAATGGAGTTAGGCATGCCATGTAATTTAAAAATATGACCCATAAAGACTTGTGCAATAGTGGACATCTTAAATAGGCGCTGAAGACACAAATGTGGGTATATTTTTAAAGGTGGTCAACAACCACCATGACGAAAATTTTGTTACTTTCTTTAGAGAACCCAACTATAAAGTCCACAAAAATGTAAACAAGATGGAGCAAAGATCTATAGAGGCTGCAATGTCCTAGGCGTATTCACTATTTCACCCTTGTTCCTTTGACATGTTTCACATTAAACTATGAATGCACATATGTCCTTATTTATGCTAGCCCAAAAGAATGTCCACTTATCGTGTTCATATGTTTTGTGAAATCCACTTTGAACTTGGTGGGAGAGGATTGCAATTATACTAACACTTGTTACTTTAAAGTAGAGTGCTGCACCAAAAAATGTGCCTTTTATTATTTAAGGTGTTATGCTATCACGTATAACCTATAGGGTGTTTGGGGCATCTTATCATTGTTGTGCAAGTTGTGTAACTTTGGTACTAGTCAACGATTCTTGGTGGAACTCAGAAATCCAATATGGGCAATGGTAATAAATAGAAATGAGGACTCTTCATCCTCATATTTCCATGAAAAGGAATTGACCCCCACATTCTCCATGTCCTTTTAGATGATCTCATAATTATGGACTAACATCTTTTTGACCCACTTGTGCTGTTGGAGTGAAGATAAAGTCTATTCCAAAAACTACTTCAAGCTTTGATGGTCTATCTTGATACGAAAATGGCTCCCATTTAGGTAAGGGTGAAATGTATCCACTACATGAAGGACAACCATAATTTCTTTCTCGAAGTTAGAATTTCATAATTTTATATAATATAATTGTTTAGGTGAATTCTAATGCACACCTTGCTTACATCAACACCACCTCAATACCTTTTCCTAAGGCATCACATTCTAGGATGTAAGTCTTAGTGAAGTTTGGCATGAATAAGACTAGGGTAAAAGGCTTGCTTGGATGCATCATTAAAGAAAAATGCATTATTTTTGAGAAATGATGTAAATGGATTGGAAATTCTACCATAGTTTTCCAAAAAATTAATGTAGTACTAGCCAATAAGACTAGGGAAACCACTCAAGTTTTTTGGGCATGGCCAATCTTTCGTTTCTTCAATTTTTTTGGGGTCAACTTGCACCCCATCGTGATTGAAAATGTGACACAAATATTACGCTTCAAAAGCACCAAAAGTGCATTTAGAATGTTTTATGAACACACCATTTTCCCAGAGTAATTGTATTGCTTGATCCACACATCCTTCCCAAGTTTTACTATAAATCAAGATATAATCAAAGAAATTGAGAAAACAAATTGTGAAAAAAATGTTGGAAAATATTCTTCATGAGTTTGTTGAGGGACATGGATTTCCAATGCTCAAAAATAGGGATTAAACCCCGGGATGAGGCCCAATTAGTCTCCCCCCTGTTTCGGCCCATAGTGATAATAGTGGAGGTCATTAAATGTAAGGTGGAATGTTATGAGGAAAATCTCTCTATGGATAAGGGCAAACCACAATAGACGAAAATGACTGCATAAATCAACTCTATTCTCAATTATGCTATATAAAAAATATACTAGCAAGACAAGATAAAGGGCCTACATCTTCCAAACGTTCAATGAAGTCCAACGTTGAGAACTTGACCCAAAGCAATATACCTGCAAATAGTCCTCAACAAACAAGAAACACTATCATATGGTGATAATATATGATGTTAGCACATTCAATAGCATAATACATTAACATTCATAACAAATACTGCCATGGGATAATAATTCAAATATTTGCAAGATATCAATTGGACAAGAAAAGAGTATTTCTATTAAGATATAATCAACAAAAGTGAATAAGTTACAAACTTCCATGTTGGCATGGTTTGGAATCGAGAAATTGAGTTCCTTCCAGCTGGGCCTCCACCACTTCAATCCTCCACTAAAAGAAAGCTCATGTAAGAGAGACAATGGAGTTCTCACTCAACAAGGGAAGAGCTTGGGGGATAAACACTATGTTCAGACTTAAAGGATAAAGGGAGACTCAATGTGAAGTGAATAATTCCTCCAAAGTAACTTTTCTCTCAAAGTTGAATTCTTTCTCTTCTTTTCCATAGCTCAGAATTGACCCATTTATAGCCTTCAAGTGGAATGGAAGGGATGAGTTAGAACGTTTACAGTATATGGAAGGACAAGGATAATTGATCTCCTGTCGTGACATGGAAACCCAAAACTATTTTTCAATTTTGGGAACATTTCCTGATGTACGCAGGCTATAGTGGTGCAACCTACGTATATGTATGTTGTATAGTAGGCAAGGTGCGTATATGTGGAATTTTTTTATTTTTAGCTCTAGGATTTGCAAAAATGGATGACAAGTCTGCATAGGGAAATGGAAAAAGGCCTTCTGTGCAATATTGCATTGGGTGAGGCAAATCTTGCTATAACAGATGCTAAGGTCAGAGGAGTATCTGTGATGGCCAAAATACATTATAGAAACCTATAAGTGGAGTAATGGGGACCCAACTGGAAGAACTAGTTTCTCATTATAATTTGTACTAACTTTGCATACAGGGATACCAATTTGAATTACACTGCAGATCCATGTGAAAATATACCAAACAACTGTCCATGGCCATGAATAGGAAAATACAAATGCGGTTACATGCCAAAGGTTTTCATAGTCACGAACAAGGCCTAGTAGAACTAGTCTCAAAATCAATCTGAAGATATCTGTATACAATGGAGTACACTCTGATCTCCCATAATCACTAAAGTTACGTAGGTACTGGTCCAATGAAAAGGAAGAAACAACTCAGGAAAGATGTGGCCACATACTGATGTCTTTAATTCTTCTACACAATCTGCCAAAGGTGCAAGTCTACATCATGTGAATAAAGGAGTTGAGGTCGAACACAATGAGACTTCGTTTGATTATCAGTCATTGAGGTATACCATTAACAAACATGAGACAACCTATCGATGATGAAAGTAGGTATCAAGGCATCGAGTACATTCTTACAAGTGTGAATAAAGGAGTTGGGGTCAAACACTTGAAAAATCCATCGATCAGGAGACATTGATGTATTCCCAACTGTCGATGGTGAGAGAACCTGCCACTAATGACTGGAAGCCTCAAGGTACTCATAGGACTCTAGGTCTCATTTACATAATAGATGAGCTGAATTATATGGAAGGAGAACTGTTGAAAGGAGAGCATTAAGGAATCTCTCATCATTCAACATGAGGTCCAAAGCATGAGCTTCATGATTTGGAGGAAATCGAACGAAGAACATGTTCATGAACCAACGAACCTGTGCATATTTCGCGTGTGCCAAGTGCAAGAGGTACACGAAAAAGACCCTCTGAATAGCAGCCAATGAGGAAAACTATTGACAAAGGCGAGGAAAACACCAATAAGGCTAATGGCATCCAAAAAATTACACGAATCCCAATGTGTGAATAAATGTATTGCTGTCGAACACAAGGGAAACCACCCAGTCAATGACTAATGATGAAATGTCGACTTATGGGTTCAAGGTTACCTACCAATGAGAAAATTTGGACCAGGGTGCATAGTAGGAATACACCATCATGTGATTCTGAGACAAGCTGAGGGTATGGACGACATGCAAAGTCAAGAGTTGTTAGGATTGGCTGACACAGGTTGATAGACATCCTTTGAACAAGAGAATAAGACATGTGGAAGACTCCAACAACACATACTCAATGATGAAACCATGAGATGCAAGAGGAATCAACAAACTTTCCATAGGGACTAGAAGAGTAACTAGTCGGTGGAGAAAACTCTTTGTAATGAGCTTAGCTTCCTAAGGCCATGCTAAACCCAAAATTATGATGAAAAGTGGACTCGATAACTTTGTGCTCTATTCAAAGGCGACACAACTGATACGAATATAAGATAATACTCCCTTCTTTCTCGTCTTTTTTGGTTTTTTCATAGTCAAATGAATGCTATGATACAGAGGAGGAAATGAGTGTCGTACGTAAGCAAAACTAGTTCTAGCAGTGGAACATACCTATGCTCCATGAAAGGAGGTGCATGTGGGAGATGGACACTCGGGGGAATGTTCCCTCCTGGCTATAGGGTGTTGATTTGCAAAGGATATAAATGAGGATTTGCTTGGTTGAGGATGCAAAAATGCTGAGGAAAATGATTTATAACACAAGGCAATAACTAGCTATAGGCTTAATATTACAAGCAAGGGCATGAGATGCAGTCACAAATTTGTAATATCCCTCGGCTGAACCCAAATGTAAATATAATCCAAGTATATTTATGTTGGTGAGTTGTTTAGACATTATTTTGTAATACACCTTTCGTGGCATGGTGTGCGCATATACTATGCAGTAAAGGGATGTAATGTACACATTTCGAATACTGTGCGTAGTAACTAAGGTGTGCGCAACCTTAGAGACAAAGGATACAATGCGCAGTAACTAAGTGCATGCAATATTAAGGTCAACGAACCTTTGTGTATATAATATGCATTATAGGCTAGTGAGCCAGTATTATAAGCCAGAATGCTTATGTCTTGGAATTAGGCTAGCGCGCTTAGATGTTAAAGGGCCAATGCGCCTACTTTGTACATGAACTCATGATTAATATAAAATACATCACTACGTGCAGACCGACCACGATAAATACATGGGGGAATGGACTTCACTAGTTAGGGAAAGGGAGAGCCAAAGTCAAGGAATATTATATTAATATTTCCTAAAACATAAAGTATGGATAATTAGTTTATCTTAAGTTCTAAAGTTGGGGACAAGTGGACAAAAGTAACTTCCGATATGAAAAGTGTCAAGTTGGGGAAATGAATTTATATCGGGGGGGGGGAGTTAGCTTAGTGGGGATTATTGGGGAGGGATGCCTTACGAACGAAAAAACATAGGGGGGGGGGAACCATCAGGCTGACCATCATTTTTGACAGAGAGTTCACAGTGGTTCCAAAACACACTCAGTTATCCAGTCAATGACTCCATGACCATTTTCACTCATACATTCCGTTATCCTTGAGACAACCATTCCACCTTTCTGAACTTTTTTCCTATCCATTTTGGTTGGTTTACTTGGTTAGCTTGGAGTAGGATTGAAGAAACGGGTTGTCAGGCCCATGAGTAGTTCTCTCGGTGAGAGAATTGTTGGCGATTGATTTCCGTTGGTGCTAAATTGAAGCTACAATGCTCTGAGACTTCAAGTTCGGCCTATTGCTGAAGCCCTGGAAGGGAAGTGGGGTAGCCGAGGGACTGTTGAGTAGAGAAGGGGCACACTTCCTTAGGTGGGACAGGCATGTGGGGAATGAGAGGCTGTAGGTTTTTAGTTGAGTGAGCACTTGAGATAGAGTCTTTCTTGTTGTCCATGAGCCTTAGCCTGGATAGGAATCCCTTTACCCTGGGTGGAGTTCAATCCCAGCTCGGGGGTGATTCACTATTGAGAGTGATGAACAATGCAATATATGGATGGGAGATTCGTGGACGGTCTGTAAGTAGTTGGTGACAGTATTTCTAAGACAAGTACCAATTGTATGATATATGGATATGTTGTTTTGTTATTTACATGCCCATGTTACGATTTTATCATATATGCGACTATGTTTACTTGTGTGCTTATGGGTAATTTCTTGTAAATGAGGCATATCGGTAATTACTGTTATTTTAACATAAAATTCGTATGTTACAAAAAGTAATGGTTTGTTTGTGTTTAGATGTAAAGCTTCCATGAGCATGCTGTATGTATATGTTTAGTTGCATGCAGTCTAAAGAGTAAATTTAAGTGGCATTGGTTAGTTGACTACTGGGTATGCTATTGTATGTTCTGCAGTATGGGAATGAAAGATGTTCCCTAGAGTAGCATGTTCTAGCCTGATGGCTGGGAATGTTACCAAATGGCATCAGAGCATGAGTGGTTGCTCTGGAGTGGCATACCCCAGCTTCAGGATGGTCGGGGGGATCGTTACAGTATGGTATCAGAGCCTCATTTCAACACTGAGCTTGGATGGACCAGAAGGGTGCAATCGAAGTGAATATTCACAGAAAAGTAACTTCGTAGTGACCAAAATTAGAGTCATAGAGTGTCCTTGGAAAAGGTTGGCGTATTGGCACGCATGGTAAATTTGGTACCGTGCAGGAAACCATGGCATGCCAGTGTGCACGATAAATTGTGGTGCCATGTGGGAGATTATTATGCATAGATGCATGCACTGAAATTAGCCTTGCCTAGTAAGCTCACACATAGTAAGGTGCACATGAGGTGCGCAAGTATTGCTTAACGCAGAGGAGTTTCATTGGTACACACATAAGTATGAGTATAATTTGTTTCGCGATGGTGTATTCAGTAGTATGCGCAGATATTTGAGCATGAAGGAATATGTTAAACTTGACATGGGGCATGCATAGGAAAAAAATGCATGTGGAATATCAGTGCACAGTATCGAAACCATGCGCAGTATATATTGGCACACAATGCCAGAGTAGTGCGTGTAAGTAGTCAGTACAACGAACAATAAATGCACAGTAGATTTAGGTGCATGGAGAAGAGTTTACCTTGTAATATTGTTATACACGATAATATGAATGAACAAGTCAAGTTAATACACGCGAAGTCACTTGGAAGGCGAGGAGTTCGAGTTTAAATTGCATAATAATAAAAGAAACATAAACAGATAACCAAATTGAAGAATTAATTAAAAGGAATTCCAAATTTTAATTTCTTCCAATTTAGACAGATAAAAATAAAATATAAGATTACAAGAAAAACTTATTATAAAAGAAAACAAGAGTCATAACATCACCACATAGAAATTGTAATAAAACAGTCTAAAATCTGTTTCTGTATTTATATAATCATATTAATCACAAAATTACAAAAGGGTGATGACAACAATTAGCCTATTGTAAAAAAAAGGGTCGTTGAGGAACAAGCCTATTATCTCCTGTACTCTTTAACTCTGCTCCCGACTGTTCAAAATTTGTTGAGACATGCTTAGTTGAAGACTTACTTCAGCTTAGCGATCTTCGCCTTTAAAGAAGAGTCTAACCAGACCAATTGATTTTCTCCAACACTTTTGGCCACTTCAACCATAGATTCCTCCTTCTTATGCCACTTATTCCTTTTCTTCTTAGCAGTTGGCCTGTTGATGACTAAATCCTTTATAATGGGATTCAACTTGACTTCCAATCGTGAGTCTATAACCAACTCTGTGTGGAACTTAGTTGCTAGAAGGTGCGCGAGGACCCTTTCCTCCTTATTCACAGGAAAGCCTAGCATGTTTCTCGAATAACTAGTCTCACTCGACTTAGCTTTGTTTATGTATCTCAGGTTGGGGATACCGAAATGCATCTTTACAGAGAGTAGGAAGTCAAGCAGCTTGAAGATTACTACAGTTATGGATACACATATATCTTCATACTTGGGGAGTAGTAATTATAGAACTCCATTTATGAAGCGCAGACAGATTATGTACAAGGAGCGTTGAGTTTCCATGCTCGGCCAATCCATTTCGAATGATTATCTTTTGAGTTCATTACATGGCAATGTTCAGCTGACGTCACATGGCTGCGAAGTACCGAACGAATGGAGTAGGGTGATCTGACTAGCCATCGCCCGCTCCATGAGTGGTGGATTTGACATGTTGAGACATGTAATACCGCGTCTTGGCGAAAGTGGTTTCAACAAAACCACCTTCTTGCGCAAATGTATCTCAGAAGGCACTGTGCATCAACATTATCGAGACTTGGGTCTTATCTAGAATTGTCATGGTGATAAAACTAGGAAACTGGGAGTTATAATGTTGATGTGTATGTTGAATCGAAATGGTGCATAGTCTCATGAATTGTTGATTTGTTAGTTTGATTAGTTTCGATGGCTACGCATTTTGCAGAATTAACAACAACTCGTTCAGGTCAAACCAATGTAGATTCCATAGGAATGGAAGAGGCACAGGGGAATTACAGTCATCCAGAGAAGAGCAGAGGGATGGATGTCCATTTGGGCATGTAAGGAACAAACTCCAATGAACATGGAGAAGAAAGGAATGAAGATATGAATATGGCTGAGACCATTAAGAATTTGTAGAAGGGTGTCCAAAGCCATAAAGATGATAATGAAAGGCTTATGAAAGCCAAAGAGCAACATGATGACTTCAATATGAAACTATTGGAAGGTTTGAACATAATAGAGAAGAAATTGGTTAAGGAGAGTAACTCAAGTAGATCTAAGAGTCACAAATCTTCAGAGGAGAAGGGAGAAGTAAAAAGTGCTAGTAGACATCACCATCATCCCCATAGACATTCCCATAAGAGAGTAGGCAACAACTCAAGGCTATCCCCTATTAGAAGGTATAAGAGATCTGGGGTGGATGAGATGCGAGGAGAAATGAACAAAATCAAACCTCCTACATTTGATGGTGATCACAAGAAGGATGAAGATGTTGAAACATGGTTGCTAGGAATGAGGAAGTATTTTCAATTGCATAATTATTCTTCTCATACTGAAGGTAGAATCTCTATCTATCAAATCAAAGGAAAGGCTTCCATGTGGTGGGATCAACTTGTGCAGGTACAACACATTGTAGAGAAAAGTGTTACTTGGAGAGAATTCAAGAAATATTTTGAGAAGAAGTACTTGACCAAGAGATACTATGACAAGAAAATGAAAGAGTTCTTTGAACTCAAGCTTGGAAGTACGACCATCGATGAATATGAGATAAGGTTTCTGGAACTGTTGAAGTATGTCTCTTTCATTAAGGATGAGACAGTCAAGATTCAACGGTACGTAAGTGGATTTCCATTGTTCATCAGTGACAAAATACAGTATGATGATCCCAAGACATTAGAAGAGACCATAAGGAGAGCTAAATGCTTATATGACCAGTTGAAAGCAAGACCACCTTCCCAAAAGGCTTGGGAAGACAGTAAGAAATTCAAGATGGATCAGAGGAAGAAGGGAGCTAAGCCACCATTCTTCAGAAATAATCCACTATGGCAGAAAATGCATAAGGAAACTAGAGTTATTGACACAGGGAGTCAAGGGCCAAGACAACCACCTATGCAATGTCGAGGTTGTAAAGGATACCATAGGTTCAGAGATTGTCCTCA
This sequence comes from Picea engelmannii, assembly GCA_009831015.1. NCBI lineage: Eukaryota > Viridiplantae > Streptophyta > Pinopsida > Pinales > Pinaceae > Picea > Picea engelmannii. Next base: position 152,374 of record ML789251.1, read on the forward strand.
CAGAGGCAAAAATGGTAAGGCTGTTCACAATGTACAATGAGATGAGACAGTAGAGGACATGGGCAGAAATGTGCCAAGGATTTATGCAGCCCTAGAAAACAAGAAAGAAAAGTATCAGTCCCACATGATTGAAGTGGAAGGTATGATCAACAACCAAACTCTTACTATTTTAATTGATTCAGGATCTAGCCATAGTTATATAGACCCAAAGATGGTGGAAAGTTTGCATTTACCAAGAAGTAAGCATGGGAAATCCTGGTTGGTGCAACTGGCTACAGAAGCTAGAAGAAAAGTTAATGAGATGGTTAAGTCCTGCCTCTAGACATGAATGGACTATATACCAAGGTATATTTGAACATCTTACCCTTAGGTTCCTATGACTGTTTAATTGGGATGGATTGGTTGGACCTACATCATGCTCTATTGGATTGTCATAACAAAGCATTCACTTGCTTAGATGAAGAAGGGAACCAAAGGAAAGTGCAGGGAATTCCTAGGGCAGTAACCGTTAGAGAAATTTCATCATTACAACTGAAGAAATGTTATAGAAGAGGATGTCATATATTTGCAACTCGTATGGAGGAGACACCTAAAGACAAGGTGCCAAATTTGGAGAATTATGTAGTCTTGAAAGATTTCGAAGATGTATTCAAGGAAGTACCAGGACTATCCCCAAGGAGAGACATTGATTTCTCTATAGATTTGATGCCTGGAGTAGTGCCAGTATCAAAGACTCCTTACAGAATGAGTACACCAGAATTGAAGGAGTTGCAAATGCATCTTGAAGAAATTCTGAGGAAGGGGTATATACACCCAAGTGTATCACCTTGGGGTGCCCTAGTCTTGTTTATGAAAAATAAATGTGGAACGTTAAGATTGTGCATTGACTTCAAACAATTGAATAAAGTGACTATTAAGAACAAATATCCTCTACCAAGGATTGATGATCTCTTTGATCAATTGAAGGATGCAAGGATATTTTCAAAGATAGATCTCAGATCAGGATACCATCAGGTAAGAATTAAAGAAGAAGATATTAGCAAGACTGCCTTCAGGACAAGGTATGGTCATTATGAGTTCACGGTGGTACCATTTGGATTGTCAAATGCACCAGCTATTTTCATATGCTTAATGAATGGTGTTTTCCGAGAGTATTTGGACAAGTTTTTCATTGTCTTTTTGGATGACATTCTTATATATTCCAAGTCAAAGGAAGAGCATGAACATGATTTGAAGATGATGTTTCAAGTATTAAGGGAACATCAGTTGTATTCCAAATCGAGCAAGTGCTCATTTTATCAGAAACAAATTCATTATTTGGGGCATATCATCTCAAAAGATGGGATAGTAGTGGACCCTGAGAAGGTAGCAACCATTAGAGAATGGTCAACACCAAAGAATGTAACAGAGGTCAGATATTTCATGGGCCTTGCAGGTTATTACAGAAGATTCATTGGAGGATTCTCAAAGATAGCACACCCAATCACTTCCTTGCAAAGGAAAGGTATAAAGTTTTAGTGGACGACGGACTGTGAAAGGAGTTTCCAACATTTGAAACAATTATTGACAAGTGCTCCAATACTAAGGATCACGGAATCAAATTAATATTTCATTGTAAGCACAGATGCATGTAATGAAGGACTGGGTGGATTCCTCAGTCAAGATGGATTTGTGATATGTTATGAATCAAGGAAGTTGAAGGAGCATGAAAGAAACTATGCCACTCATGATTTGGAGTTGGCAGCCATAGTGCATGCCCTGAGGAAATGGAGACACTACCTCATGGGAAAGAGGTTTGAGCTAAGAACAGACCACAATGGTTTGAAATATTTATTTGATCAGCCAAATCTAAATGCTAGACAAAGCAGATGGTTAGAATTTCTAAGTGAATATGACTTTGATATAAAGCATATCAAAGGGAAAGAAAATAAAGTGGTAGATGAACTCAGCAAGAGGGTGCATGAGCTTCATGCTACAACCATCGGCATGTATCAGACTGATGTTAAAAGAAAAATTCTGGAGGCTGCAAATACAGATCTGCAGTACAGAGAATTGGTATCAATGCTACAGCAAGGTAAGACACCACATAATATGGATATTTATAAGTTGGGAGTATATGGAATACTACTGCACAAGAACATAATTTTTATACCAAATGTCCAGGACTTGAAACGTATAATTTTTCATGAGATGCATAATGCTCCTTATGTAGGGCACCCCAGATATCAGAAAACCATAACAACTGTCAAGAGACAATACTTTTGGCCATGTATGAAGAGAGAAATTGCAGAATACATTGCTAGGTGTATGGAATGCCAGAAAGTTAAAACAGAGCATAGGCACCCAGCAGGATTGCTGCAACCTTTGACCATTTCTGAATGGAAGTGGGAAGTGGTGACAATGGATTTTATTACGGGATTTCCCAGAACATGAAAGCTACATGATTCGATTATGGTAGTGGTGGACAAGCTTACAAAAGATGCCCATTTTATTCCACTAAAAACTACTCACAAGGAAACAGATGCCACTGATATTTTCATGAAGGAAGTGGCACGATTGCATGGAATTCCTAAAATGATTGTGTCTGACAGAGACCTGAAATTCACCTTGAATTTTTGGAAAGGATTGTTCAAAGGATTCAGAATGAATATGAACTTTAGTATAGCTTAACATCCTGAGTCTGATGGATAGACAAAAAGAGTGAATAGAGTGATAGAAGATATGTTGAGAATGTATGTGATGGACAAACCATCAAAATGGGAAGATTACCTACATTTAATAGAATTTTCTTATAACAATGGGTATCAGGAATCATTGAAAATGAGCCCATTTGAAGCACTTTATAGAAGAAGGTGCAATACTCCAGTAAGCTGGGATAATCCAATTGATAGAATAGTAGTCGGGCCAGAATTGCTCAAGGAGATGGAGGACCAAATGTTAAAAATTAAGCAGAATTTGAAAACTGCCCAAGACAAATAGAAACGTTATGCTGATAAAACCATAATCCACAGAGAATTCAAAGTGGGTGATCATGTTTTCCTGAAAGTAAAAGCTAACAGGAGTTCTTTGAAGCTGGGAAGCTGCGCCAAGTTGGCAGCCAGATTTTGTGGACCATTTGAAATCTTAGAGAGGATTGGTCCAGTTGCTTATATGATTGCATTTCCTGTATCTATGTCTGTTCATAATGTTTTCCATGTATCATTGCTAAAGAAACATATACCCGATGCTAATCATGTTATTGATTGGACTGTTATTCAGGTGGAGTAAGAAGGCGCTTTCCAAGTGCATCTGGTGCGCATCCTGGATCGAAAAATCAAACAACTCCCGAATCGATCCATAGGGCTTGTAAAGGTCCAATGGACCTGGTACGAACCTAAAGATGCTACTTAGGAGCATGAGGATGCAATGCAGACAGAATACCCGCATATTTTTGAAGAATTTTGAGAATTTGTTGTATATGGGTACATGATGCACTAAGGACACTGCATAAATAAGGGGAGGGGATTGTAATATCCCTCATCCGAACCCAAATGTAAATATAATCCAAGTATATTTAAGCCGGTGAGCTGTTTAGACATCATTTTGTAATACACATTTCATGGCATGGTGCGTGCATATACTGCACAGTAAAGGGATGTAATGTACACATTTCTGAATACCGCACGTGGTAACTAAGGTGCACACAACCTTAGAGACAAAGGATACAACGCGCAGTAACTAAGTGCGTGCAATATTAAGGTCAACAAACCTTTGTGTATATAATATGGATTATAGGTTGGTGAGCCAGTATTATAACCCGTAATGCTTATGTCTTGGAATTAGGCCAGCGCGCCTAGATGTTAAAGGGCCAATGCGCCTACTTTGTACATGAACTCATGATTAATAGAAAATACATCATTGTGTGTAGACTGACCATGATAAAGAGATGGGGGATTGAACTTCACCAGTTAGGGAAAGGGAGGGCCAAAGTCAAGGAATATTATATTAATATTTCCTAAAACATAAAGTATGGATAATTAGTTTATTCTAAGTTCTAAAGTTGGGGACAAGTGGACAAAAGTAACTTTCAATATGAAAAGTGTCAAGTTGGGGAAATGAATTCATATCCGGGGGGAAACTTAGCTCAGTGGGGATTATTGGGG
>ML789251.1:156529-183496 GCA_009831015.1 Picea engelmannii
TGACCATCATTTTTGACAGAGAGTTCACAGTGATTCCAAAACACACTTAGTTATCCAGTCAATGACTCCATGACCATTTTCACTCATACATTCTGTTATCCTTGAGACATCCATTCCACCTTTCTGAACCTATTTCCCATCCCTTTTGGTTGGTGTACCTAGTTATCTTGGAGCGGGATTGAAGAAGCAGGTTTTCAGGCCCGTAAGTAGTTCTCTGGGTGAGAGAATTGTTGGGGATTGATTTCCATTGGTGCTAAACTGTAGCTACAACACTTTGAGACTTCCAGTCTGACCTATTGCTAAAGCCCTGGAAGGGAAGTGGGGTAGCCGAGGGACTGTTGAGTAGAGAAGGGGCACACTTCCTTGGGTGGGACAAGCATGTGGGGAATGAGAGGTTGTAGGCTGTTAGTTGAGTGAGCACCTGATATAGAATCTTTCCTATTGCCCATGAGCCTTAGCCTGGATAGGAATCCCTTTATCCAGGGTGGAGTTCAGTCCTAGTTCGGGGGTGATTCACTGTTGAGAGTGATGAATAGTGTAATCTATGGCTGGGAGGTTCGTGGATGGTCTGTAAGCAGTTGGTGATAGTATTTCTAATATAAGTACCAATTGTATGATATATGGATATGCTATTTTATTATTTACATGCCCATGTTACAATTTTATCATATATGTGACTATGTTTGCTTATGTGCTTATGGGTAATTTCCTGTAAATGAGGCATATCGGTAATTACTATTATTTTAACATAAAAGTCGTTTGTTACAGAAAGTAATGGTTTGTTTATGTTTAGACGTAAAGCTTCCACGAGCGTATTGTATGTATATGTTTAGTTGCATGCAGTCTTAAGAGTAAATTTAGGTGGCATTGCTTAGTTGACTACTGGATATGCTACTTTATGTTCCTCAGTATGGGAATGAAATATGTTCCCTAGAGTAGCATGTTTCGGCCTGATGGTTGGGAATGTTACCAACTGGCGTTAGAGCATGAGTGGTTTCTCTGGAGTGGCGTACCCCGGCCTCAGGATGGTCGGGGGGATCATTACAAAATTAATGCCAAAAATGTCCTTTTTCATAATCGTAGTCTACTTGGTTTGAAAAATGGATAAACTTGTACCAAATAGATGTCCTTTCAAATCCAATTTACGAGTGTGAAAGAGACAATTTCACTCGACAATATTTTCTCTTTTTAAAAACGAGTCAGAAAAGAGCTTAATTCAAACTCGGCTAGGAGTCCTCTAGGTATAGGTCAACATGTTTATGAGTGAGAAATGAGGCTCAACATAAAGTCATTTATTAGCTATAAGGGTCTCCCGCTCTTGCGGAAAAAATCTCGACATGGGCACCAAATGGAGCAGAGGATCTAACTAGGGTACCCATGTTTGGTAAGTCTCTACCACTTGATAACGACACATCTTGTAGCAGATGGAGGGTTCTTTGTCGCTAAGAAATAGGTTCATACCTAAGGTATATGAGTGACAATTATAGGACAATGCAAGTGTGCATGATGGAATGGATACCTATCCTATATGTTGGGTAGCAAAAATACCTTCTCGTAGTTATGAGCGATCAACATAACGCTAAAAACCGCAAGAATCCCTAGTGAAAACTAAAAAAACCAACTCAATCCACTGCTGTAGTAGTCCATTAGGCGAAAATACGACCTGAAACTATAGAAAGTGGGTAATTGTTTTTATAAATAGTAACAAAAATCAAATTTTACTATGTCATTTTGACTTTTTACCCAAATAGTGAAAATAACACCAAATTACCTCTGATATTCAATTGGTTATTGCGGGAGTGTTGAGTGATGGAATCAGAGACCATCTAGACCAGGTAATTCCTCTTCTCCTCCTCTTCCTTTCTAGTGGATTACATTTTTTATTTAGGTTTCAAAATTTGAGTTATTTAAGGCGCAAATTAGGTATTTAGGTGTACGCGGGACACCTCTCATCGGGCCACGTATACGTGAGGTTATACATGACTATTTAAAATACAATATGCATGTACTCATCCCTATACATGACTATGAATGCTGCATCCCTCGTACAAGTCTGTAAACAAGGTTTTTGATGGTTGCTAACTCAAAAAATTGATGTTTCTCTGGAAGGATGGTGCTAGAATGGAGGGAAAGGGAACATGAGGAGGTAGATGATACTATGGAAAGAGATACGGGGGCCCAAATGGCCTTGAAAATATGTGGTTTGTACAAATTTTTGGCGCACAAAGGGATGCGGGCCCAAGTGAGGTTGCTCATGGATTATTGGGATCCTGACAGTGAGAGCTTCAGCCTCAATGGGAAACCATTGTGGATTGAAGTTGAGGATATATATTTCTTGACTGGGTTTTCACGTCAGGGTGAGGTGGTGAACCTTAAAGCATGGGGATATGGGAGTGACATGAAGATAAAATATTACATAGACACTCACTATATAGCAGGGTCTGAGAAGGTCGGGAGTCAACTCCCCATCTGAGTGATAAACAACCTGAGCCTCAAGATTGTTTTCCTCATTTTGACCAGGATCACAGGATCGAATTCATTGTACCAGGCATCAAGGATGCTCATGTTCTATCATATAGAGTTTTTGAGACCCACAGTGTATGATTGGTGCACCTCACTACTGGCTAATATGAAGAGCCAGTTGACAGAATGAAAACAGGGTGACAAGAGGAACTTCATGTTTGCATCTATCTTGTGTAGCTTTTTCTTCGAGCGGTTTCCAAGTTTGGGACCTAGAGTCGAGATCATTCCTCGAGGATCTCATGATCCAGCCATGGCATGGTGGACAGAGGTAATGAGATGACAGGGGGGAGGTAGGGTTCCCACACCATAAAACGATGATTTCTTTTACTGGTGGAGACGACGAGTCATTTCTATGGATGACTACCCCTATGTAGGGATCAACTTCAGAGGGGAACCTGACATTCCATTTCCACCAAGGACCACCTACAGAGACATAGGTATGTCAAAGTTTTTAAATATTTCATTTTTTTGTATTTTTGTATAGTAAAACAAAAATATTTTTGGATAAAGTTTAAGTACTAACTAGACACTTGTGTGACATAGATGTAGGTCTGCAACAGCTGGACAGGCTTCCATGACATCGTCGGAGGCACCAGGAAGATGATGTGGCAGGAGGAGAAGCAGAGATAATCCTTCAAAACGTGTAGGGAAACCTATCTCATTTGATACATAGGATTCCGATGGTTCAAGTAGAGGATCTGTCAGAGGCCATGCAACGACAAGTGGTTGGTGTGCCCAGAGCTTGGGTGTGAATCTTTCAGCATCTCGCAAACATTGTAGTTTGTTATCATGCCACACATCCAGCACCACAGACGTAGATGTCATGGATTTTGTATTATTAGTTGTATATGTGTATGGAGGGTGTTGGCCCCAATTTTGTACTATAAACATCATATTTTTGAAATATATATAAAATAGGGTTCTTCATCTTTACTTATATTACAATGTGTACATTGATGAGATTGTTTTCATTGCTTTAGTTGTGTGAAAAATTCCAATCTAAAACGAAATTATCATAAGCATCAGATACATAATTAAAACTCCTAGGTATGTGATGATAAGTAATAAAATCAAACTGTCGCTCTAAAAGAGGTACTCGTAGGAATCGTCGGAGTAATGTAGGATCGCACACATGGTAACTTCCATTCAACTGACATACTACTAATTGGGAATCCAGGTGAACCTCCAAAGAGAGAATACCATTCAAAATAACATCGCGCAAAAGTTATATAATGATGTTATACTCGACCACAATATTCGTGGATGGCCCTAGGCATACACCACCTGAAGACACCAGTAAACCCTCGGGTGAGTAAACCACCCAAGTGGTGGAAGCCAAGTTTCATGTATGAAGATTGGTTTCGTCTGTGAATACTAAGTATACCGAAGACTCCATTGACATCTGCCAACCAAGGGAAAAATCGATAAGAAAGATAAATATGAAAAAGAAAGGGAAAATATATATACACTAAATTACATTAGTATACAAAGAGTTACGCCCAAGCTTGCAGATCAAGCGTAATATATTTTCAAGTACAGCCCATTCCTAGGCTCGAACAACATGTTCCCTTCATAATCTTCTAACTCATAGGCTCCTTTTTCTAAGACACATCGCACGATATAGGGACCATGCCACATGGGTTTGAACTTGCCTGACCCAACGGTTCTTTGGCTTGATCATATAAAAGGACCAAGTCATCCTCAGTGTACAACCAAGGACAAACATACTTATCATATTGGACCTTGACATGTCTCCTATTTGCCTCGATAGCCATAGAGGCGTCTCAAGGATTCTCTTCAAGAAACTCTACATGTATGAGGCGTCACTTGAGATCAGAAGTGTAATATCCCAAAGTACAAGCCCTGTTGTAATCATGTTTTGTAAATCATGTTTTGTAGGCTGGTGAGTTGAGTATTTATAAGCTAATAGGCTTATGTGTTTATTAGGTCGGAGAGTCTAAGTGTTAAAGGCCAAGAGCCTTATTTTGTACATGTAATTATGCACATTATTAATAAAAGATAAACATCTCTGCGTGTGGATCGACCACAATGAATGAGTGATGGGGGACTAAGCTTCCACAAAGCCTGGGTAAGGGAGAGGGGGCTGAAAGGTAATAAAGAGGGGCTAATATTGGGGGCTTAAGCCCTTGGGAATAATGATTTATTATTATTCCAACGTACTGTGTAAATGTATATGTTTTGTCCTAAGTTCCTGGAGAGGAACACATGCTGATGGAGCGCATGCAACTTCATGGGAGACATGTGTCGACCTGGGCATATGTATTTAAAACCATAGGAATAAGCCATATGGGTGTCTACATTCCACCATCCATCACCTGCATCTGGGGGTTCGACCTTCCAATTCGCCATCCTTCGTCTGAACTCGTGATTGTCCATGATCAACCTTTGTCTGGTGTTGTTTTCAGAACCCTTAACTGGATAGTTCAAGCCTATGCATGAGATCTCTGTGCACCCTTACGCAATCCCAAAACCATAATCGTGAGTCCGTTCCATGTTGCATGATTGAAAAACCCAAATTTGTCTGGGTCATGTTTTGCTATCCCAGTGGGCTATTGTGGCAGCGTAGTTCTTGACGTTGTGAGGTTGCAACCATTGATTGTGCGTTACTGAGACTTGTTGTTGTGTCCTCACTGTGATGGAATTGGTCAAAATAAAAAGTTTCCAAACCTGTGAGCAACTCTCTCCAGGTGAGATATTGTGCTAAGGAAGTAAGAACTCATGGAAGGGGTCTTGTAGCTGCTACAGAACTCTGAGACTTTCGGTTCGGTCTGTTGTTGAAGCCCAAGGCAAGGGAGGTTAGCAGCCGAAGGACTATCTTGGTGATAGGGAAGGTGTATACTCTTGGGGCGGGACATGCATGTGGGGAATGAGAGTCTATGAGTAGTGGGAATAAGTGACTCCTGGGAGAAAATCCTTCCTCTGTAACTAGGTGTCTTCTCGTTGACCTACCTAGCCTAGGATTCCCTACCCGATGGAGCTTAGTCCTAGCTCGGGGGTGACCTACTCCTGAGAGTGATGAGCAACATGGTCTAAGGCTGGGAGGTTTGTGGAAGTTCTCCACGCAGTTGGTGACTTACATCTAGTTTCAAAGATAAGTATATGCATGTGTTTAAATTTAGCTTTTAAATGCATGTATGTGATGCTTGCAATATTATCATGTATTCTGTTGCGATAATGTTTATTGTTGTGCATATGAATTATTGTTAATTCCATGGATTATGTATGCTAGAAGTAATTATGTGCTTACTCTATGTTAATGTATTGAATTTATTTAAATGCATGTTATATAAGTGTTATTCCACTATAGCATTACTCCTAACATGGGTTTATAGCCCGAAGGATGTTACATTATGGTATCATAGCTTTAAAGGGATAAAGTCATAAGTGTTGGTAGCATTACCTGGCCTTTGGAGGGTCAGGGATGTTACATTTTGGTATCAGAGATTTAAAGGGATAAAGTCATAAGTGTTGGTAGCATTTCCCGGCCTTTGGAGGGTCAGGGATGTTACATTTTGGTATCATAGCCAAGGTTTTCAATGCTGAGCCTAGATGGGCCAGATAAGGGGCCATTGGACCCAAGGTTTTAGGTAGAAATTGTGTCTGGAGGGACTAATTTCGAACCCTAGATTATTTCTGAGTGCCAAGGGGTTGCTTGGCTGTGTTACAAAACTGCAGTCGGTGTGGTATTTGGCCACAAAGAGAGAGAGAGAGTGCAACGCACGAAGTGTTGGAGCTGTTGGATCTAGTCGGAAGGAAAGGAGATCCCTCATGACCATTAGATATGGAGAAGGTGTAGGAGAGTTATCCTGGAAACCTTTTGGGGATTCGACTATCGGGAAAAGAGAGATGTGCTGAGGCACGAACTCCAGATGTCTGAAACTACAAAATCCCGAAAATATCTACACCATAGATCGCAAGGAAAGATCTTGACTGTAGGATCAAGCGAAGGATCAGATCACGATTTCGTCTATCAGGAAAAACAAGATGTGCTGATGCATGAACTCCCGATGCTCAAAAATCCAAATTCCCAAAACAATCTACATCGTAGATCGGAAGAAGAAAACATGACCATTGGATCAAGCGGAAAGTAAATCGCAATTTCTCGATTTCGGCTATCAGGAAAAGCGAGATGTGTTGACGCACAAACTCCTAAAACTCAAACTCCCAAAAATAAAAGTGAATGTGGTAGGACCCAATGACATTGCCGAAGGTGACGTGGACCCTTCTAGGCATTCCACATGCCACCATGGTTTTTGGAAACAACTATGTTACATGGGCCCGAAGGGGATAAAGTAAATCAGAATTTTGGATGTCAGAAGATTTGGAGGAAACAAGTGTGGGAACTCCCGAGGTCTGAAGTCTCGAAACCCTGAAGTTTCGAAGTCCCAAAACTTTGATGATGAAAGGACCACATTGGGTTCCAATTGTTGGATGTCGTGTAGACGTAGACCTTTGATGCACCCGATGTCATGAGTTCAGTAACCAGAACTTGAGAGATAGTGGTCTAGCGTTTGGTCACAACCCGTGATCGCATGGGCTGGGGACTAAGAAAGAGGGGGATATTTCCTGAAAGTTACAGAGCCCAATAGAGCTCAAAATATCCATGAAGTTGAAACATTTTCCTAGAATCGGGTTCATTTTGAATGTGTGGAATTTGTTAAGGAAAGATGTCCTAACAAATTTTGGTTGTCTGCACATTGTGATTGCAGAAGTTGACGAGGGCTAGAACTGGTTAGAGTTGTCGCCAAGTGAAAAGAAATGGAAGAGGCGTGAATTGCCTCTAGTTAAGAGAACTGAAGAAAAGGAATAGATGTCAACTTGGGATTTGAAGGATCAAACTCCAATGGGCACGAAAAGGAGATGGATAAGGAAGGGCATATGATGAAAATCATTGAAATATTGTAGAAAGATGCCCAGGCTCGCCGAGCTGATAGTAGAAGTCTCAAGAAAACTCAAGATAAATAGGGTGAATCAACTTGAAGTTGTTGTGGAGCCTGGATAGGATCGAAAATAAATTGGAAAAAGAGAGTGACACAAGCAAAACAGGGAGTCACAAGACCCCTGAGAGGAAAAGAAGATCGAGGAGTGTTAGCGAACATCGTCGTCACTCCCCAAAGCATTCTAGTAAAGAAACACGTGGTAATTCAAGCCTATCTCCTACCATAAAGAATAAGAGGTCTGGAGTGTATGAAATGAAAGGAGAATTGAATAAGAGTAAGCCTCCCACGTTTTATGGAGAACACCAAAAGGAAGAAGATTCCAAGACATGGATTCTAGGCATGAGGAAGTACTTCCAATTGTAGAATTATTCCTCTCATGAAGAAGGAAGAATTGTGATGTATCAACTGAAAGGAAAAACATCAATGTGGTGGGATCCTCTTGTGCAAGTGCAACACATTAGAGAGAAAGATATCAATTGGAAGGAATTCAAGAGGTATTTTGAGAAGAAATATTTGACTAAAAGATATTATGACAGAAAGATGAAAGAGTTCTTTGAACTCAAGATGGGCAGCATGACCATTGATGAATATGAGCGAAGATTTTTGGAAATGATGAAGTATGTTCCATTCATCAAGGAGGAGACTGTCAAGATTCAGAGGTATCTAAGTAGATTACTACCTTCTATTGGTGACACGATTCAGTATGATGACCCTAATTCTATGGAAGAAACAATAAGAAGAGAGAAATGTTTATATGAACAACAGAGAGAAAAGCCTACCTTCTAGAAGGCTTGGGAAGACAAGAAGAAGTTCAAGAAGGAAAAGAGGCAGAAGGGAAACAAGCCTCCCTTTTTCAGAAACAGTCCTCAGGGACAACCATCTTTTAGAGAGCCCAAAAAGGCTCAGGTGGGTGGTCAATTGCCAAGGAAAACACCTATGGAGTGTTGGGGTTGTAAAGGAAACCATAGGTACAAATATTGCCCCCACAGAAATGATAAAGAGAGAGCCATACACAATGTTCAAAAAGATGAAATAGTGGAGGACATGGGCAGTATAATGCTAAGGATCTACACAGCCCTGGACAACAAGCAAGTTGAATTTCAATCACACATGATTTAAGTGGAAGGTGTGATTAACAACCAACCACTTACTGTTTTAATTGATTCAGGGGATATCCATAGTTATATAGATCCTAGAGTGGTGGAAGGTTTTCATTTATAAATAAGCAAACATGAAAAGTCTTGGTTAGTGCAGTTGGCTACAAGAACCAAGAGGAAAGTCACTAATTTGGTTAAGTCTTGTCCTATGGACATGAAAGGATTGAGCACGGAGGCTGAATTGAATATTCTACCTTTAGGCTCTTATGACTGTTTAATTGGGATGGACTAGTTGGACCATCACCATACCCTCCTAGACTTTCGTAATAAGGAATTTACTTGCCTAGATGAGGAGGGGATCAAAAAATAGTCCAAGGAATTCCTAGAGCTATAGTTGTCAGAGAAATTCCAGCATTACAGTTGAAGAAATGCTACAGGAAAGGTTGTCAGTTGTTTGCAACCCATATGGAGGAAGCATATAAGGATGAGGTCTCAAATATTGGAGACCATGTGGTACTAAAAGAGTTTGAAGATGTATTTCAGGAGGTACCCAGACTACCTCCAAAGAGGGATATCAATTTCTCTATAAATTTGATGCTTGGATCAACTCCAGTGTCGAAAGCTCCTTATAGAATGAGCACACCAAAGATGAAAGAAATTTAGTTGGAGCCTGAAGAGCTTCTGAGGAAGGGGTAAATTCACCCAAACATGTCACCTTGGGGTTCCTTAGTTCTATTCGTGAAGAAGAAGGATGGAACGTTGAGGTTGTGCATCGATTTCCGACAATTTAACAAAGTAACTATAAAAAAAAAGTACCCTCTGTCGAGGATTGATGACCTCTTTGATCAGTTGAAGGATGCGAAGATATTTTTGAAGATAGACCTCAGATTGGGATATCAACAGGTAATAATAAAGGATGAAGACATCAACAAGACCACCTTTATAACAAGGTATGGTCATTACGAGTTCACAGTGGTGTCGTTTGGGCTGTCGAACGCACTTGTTGTTTTTATGTGCTTGATGAATGGTGTGTTCATGGACTATCTAGACAAGTTTGTCATAGTCTTCCTCGATGAAATTCTGGTGTATTCCAATTCATAGGAAGAGCATGAACAACACCTGAGGATGGTGCTGCAAGTGCTAAGAGAGAACCAGTTGTATGCTAAGTTGAGAAAATGCTCATTTTATCAGGAACAAATCCATTACTTGCGGCATATTATTTCAGAAGAAGGGATCGTCGTGGATCATAAGAAGGTTGAGGCCATCAGAGAATGGTCAACGCCAAGGAATGTGGTAGAATTTAGATCCTTTATGGGTCTAACGGGATATTACAGAAGGTTTATCGCAGGGATCTTGAGGATAACTCACCCTATCACTTCTTTGCAAAGGAAGGAGAAGAAGTTTCAGTGGATAGAGGATTGTGAGAGAAGCTTCCAACAATTGAAGCAACTATTAAACAGTGCTCCAATCCTGAGGATCATAGACCCAAATGAAGATTTCGTGGTATGCACTGATGCATGTAAGGAAGGGTTGGGAGGAGTCCTTAGCTAGAATGCATTTGTAATCTGTTATGAGTCCAGGAAGCTGAAAGAGAATGAAAATAATTATGCCACTCACGATTTGGATTGGTAGCAATCGTTCACGCTCTAAGGAAATGGAGACATTACCTCATGGGGAGGAGATTTGAATTGAGAATAGACCACAATGGTCTGAAATACTTGTTTGACCATCCCACCCTAAATGCTAGGCATGGTAGGTGGTTGGAGTTTTTCTGTGAATATGACTTTGATATCAAGCATATCAAAGGGAAGGAAAACAAGGTGGTTGATGCACTCAACAGAAAGGTGCACAACTTACATGCTACAACCATTAGCATGTACCAAACTGATATAAAGGGTAGAATTTTGGAGGCTGCAAATACAGATTTGCAGTACAGAGATTTGGTAGAAAATCTACAGCAAGGTAAGATTACACATAAAGTGGAGATTTATAAACTAGTGGCTAATGGAATAATTCTATACAAGAACAAAATTTATGTACCTAATGTCCAGGACTTTAAATGTATAATTTTGCATGAAATGTATAATGTCCCTTATGCAGGGCAACCTGGATATCATAAAACTGTGGCAGCAATCAAGAGCCATTATTTCTGGCCAGGTATGAAGAAAGAGATTGTTGAATACATCACCAGATGTATGGAGTGCCAGAAGGTCAAAGCTGAGCACAGGCACTGATGCAGGTGAGAATCGTGATCCTACACCTCAGACTCACCCGCTCACAGGATCGTTTGATTTCACTCCTTCATGAGCCGAATTATCTCCTTAGATTGCCTCGGGAATCACTGCTGCAACAACCCGATCCACAGGTCCTTTCTTTTCCTCCTTTTCGGCCCCTGCACTTGGCCGTGGTTATCCACGACTCACTATCGGGGTTTCGCGTTTCCACTGTTGAGAGTCACTGTACTCTCCAACTCCCGAGTTTCGATTCTCCGATGAGCTCCTTTTTCTTCACGCACTGGCCCTCCAGGCTCAGCTCCCACCATATGACCACTACCTCCACAATTGTGGCCTTACCTCAAAATATCGAAATCTCGCGGGTTGAACCGTCGAAATTTCACCCTCCTATTCTGTGAATCCCTAAGATGCGAGAATTCAACGGAGAGTTGACTCCTATCTCCAAGCAACGTGTGTCCACCCATCGACCACGCGATCCCACCTTATGCTCTACCTCGCATCCACACGAACCTCGGCTCCTCGGCCCTTCACAACTCGCGAATCCTAATGCCGATGCTTCGGGACTTCTCACGGCGAGATTCCGAGGGCTTCGTGCCACCTGACTTCCACTCGCTGACTCTGCTATGGCCCACACTATCCTCCAGCTGTCGGGATATCGCTTTCTCGCAACCTCACGATCCCCGTGACCAAATCCTTGAGTCTTTCCTTGCGAGGTCCTGATACATGATCCCATGTGCAGATCCAACGGTCCTCCTACGATCTGGATCCAACGGTTATCCTCCTTCTCGCACCTCGCGTCCTCACGACTTGGAGTACCCAATGCTTGGGCTTTCACCCTGCGAACTCCCGAGTTCACGAGATCTCTCGATCTCTCGCCACCTTTCCTCCTCAGATGGACGGCTACGATCCTTTCGCCACTTCGCCACTTCACGTCCTCGCGCCTCGCGACTTTTAACACCAATCCTCGGCTCTTCCACTCATGAGCTTCCGAGTTCGCGAGATCTCTCGATCTCTGCAACCTGTCCTCCTCAGATGGACCGCCCTGATCCTCTCGCCACTTCGCTGTTCATGAAGTCGAATAGCTTCCTCTTCCAACCTCCGATGCCCGAGTACCCGATGTGGGTAATGTCGTGACACGCGTCCGCTCCCAATGAACGGTCCAGATTTACCTCACAAATTTGTGACCTCTGATGCCGAGGGACTCTCGTCATGTTCTTGATATCCTCGATATCCTGATGATCACTCCTCATGTTGGGACTTCTCTCCTGCTATTCACGAAGGCTTAACCTCCGTGCAACTTCCTGTCGATATGACGGCTATCGGTTATCTACCCTAGATCCGACGACCCAGATCTGTTCTCCTTATGCACTCTCCTCTGCCTGCTCTTTGGACTTGAAAACCAACGGTCTAGATTCTATCGGCTAATCCAACGGCCAATGTTGCTCCTCCGTGAGCTTGGTGCTCTTTCTCCCTGCACTTGGAAGAAATTCAAATTTCCAAAGGCCTTAACCTCTGTCCGTTCCTCTGTGAACTCCACAACCATGAGCCTCGCCACACGTATACAATGATGCCCTTCCTGAGCTTTCTCATCCTCCTGAACCCTCTAAGGATTCTTTGGCTCTTGCATCTCTGCAAAGTCTTCCTGTATTAAAGTGCTATCTCTTCTGAGCTTTCAAAACCACTCAGATCCCTTGGGGGATTTTATCCTTCTCCTCCCTTGGATGGAGAATACTTAGATGCCCTTCTGGCTATCTTGCTCAAGCAACCTCTTGCTGAGTCTCTCTGGGTGTTCAACAACCCAGTGAAGATCCTTCAGTGGACTCTTCCTTCAACTGGTGGAACTCAAGAGAATTCTCTCATCTTCTGTGCCTATCTGCACACTTGCTCGACACCCTCCTGGCAGAGTATCTTCCCCACAGAACGTTCAACAGTTCTGTCTTCTTATGTGCACCCTTTACACCTGCTCAATGCCCACTTGGTAGAGCCTCTCAGAATCCTCAGTGATTCTGGTCTTCTCCGAACTCACAACAAAGTTCTTTCTCTAGCACCTCGTGCTTACACTCAATGCCCACCTAGCAGAGCTCCTACAGAATCTTCAGTGATTCTGTTTGCAACTGTGTCTCAGATACACATCCTTGCCTCTTGAGGTGTTCAGCAACCTCACCGGTCTTCCTTCTCCTGAGTTTTTGACTTCAGTCCTGTGCCTCAGCATGTCTTTGTCTGACTCCTCAGAGTTCAGAAGTGCATCCTCTGTGCACGGCTATCAGAACCCTCAACGTTCTGTCACACCCTCCTAGTGTGAAGCCTCAAAGACCTTCAACCTGAAATCACACCAACTCCTGCAGAATGCATCAACAATCATACATTCACAACATACATAGGGAACACACACAGACATCCATATACACAGAATATGTAGGAAAAACTGCTCTGTTTATATTAACAAATGGCAATTGCCTGTAATTACAATGGTGTTCCTGAGCTCTCTCTGGATCCTCTCCTACAACCTCATCTATCTCGACTAACTCAAAATGAGATCTAAAATATCTTTTACCTGAGGGGATCATCGAGCGCTTCCCTCCAGAACTCACCTACCCTATTCAATTACAATGAATGGGATGTCTAGTCCAGAATCGGATCTAGATCTCAGCCAATCTACATTAAATGCCTATCTTATCTACAGCCTACGCAAAGGCATGGCTTCCCTGGCTCACCAGCCTAAGCACATTGAATTTACATTGAATTTCAAATTCAAAATGAGGTTGCACCTCTCTTCAGCCTTTGAATGCATGCGCGCTGACGTGGCTGGCTGGCTGGCATGGAGAGATGCTCCTGCATCATACTCCACAGCTAAAAAAATCATGAGCTCCCGCTCATGAGATTCCCCTCTGAGCTGTTGGAAATCCCCCTGGATCCCAAACGAAGCTATGGAGCTATCCATCCGCTCCATCTTCTTGCTGCTGTTGCTTCTGCTGTGCTGCTGCTGCTGCTTCTGCTGTGCTGCTACTGCTGCTTCTTCTCTTCTGCTCAACCTCTCCCTACTGGCAGTGTCTGCTGACCTCAACATCAGCCTTCTGATGTCCTCTATCACCTCATCCAGCTGCTCCAATGGCTGGTCCTGTTGTTGCAGTCTCCTCAGCTGCAAAAAATTTTGGCACATGGGTAGATCATCATGATCTCCCACGCCATATTCTTCCTCTTCATCTGTGGCTTCAAGTTGCCACTCTGCTGCAGACTTCAGCTCTGCAGTCTCTTCCTGACTGACCTGCTGCTCAGTCATCCTCTTCTCTGACAGTTCAACTTCTGTCAGTTCTCTTGTTGGCCCCAGATTGTTCAGCCAATCCTCCAAAATTTCTAGCTCCATCTCCCATGGAGTGATAACTCAACCTGCTCTCTCCTCATCATCCTTTGCTGCTAGCTTTAGTGCTACAGTGCTCTCAGCTCGCTGGCTGAAACTATTGAGATGTTCTGTAGAACACTCATTTTCTGTTTCTGCTTCTACTTTTTCTTCTGCTGCAAATTCTCCTATTGAAGTCTCTTCAGCTTCAATGTTGAATGCGTTGAGCCATTCCTCAGAATGATCACTCTCTTCTTTGTCCTCTCGAGTAGCTTCCAAAGTCTACTCCCATTTTTCTTCTTTTCTGACAGTCATAGCTGACTGTTCCCCTGCTGTTGTTGTATCATCTGCAATAGAATTTTCTGCCTCCTCCTGGGCAAATGGTAGGAATATCCCAATTCCCCCAATCATCAGAAGATCATCTTGACCCTCCACCTCTGTCAGCTGCACCTGCTGATCCAAATTCACCTTTGATCTCACTGGCTCTGTCAGCTCCCCTGGCTGAATCCAACCCACTTCTGAGTTTATGAGACCCACAGATAGTCTCATCTTCTTTGTCAGCTCCTCTAGCTGAATCTGACCCATCAATTCATCCCTGCCCATTTGGCAATATGGGATGCTTCCGCTACTTCCCTGGCAGACCATGAGATCAACCGATCCCATCTTCATCAACACTCCTTGCTGAATTGAACTCTTCATCGAGCCCATGAGACTTTCAGCTAGTCTCGCATTTTCATCTCTACCCTCCTGGTAGTCTTCGAGATCCCTCAGTGATCTCTCATCATTGCCCAGCTGGCAATGTGAAATTCCCTGACTGTCCTCCTGACAGTCCATGAGATCCTCAACTGATCTCAACTTGTTGCCCTCCTGGCAAATTGGAATTTCCCCTTCTCTGCCTTCATGGCAGTCTTTGAGATCATCAACCGATCTCATTTCATCTTCTTCATCATCCCAATCATTGAGACCTTTCCCAGTCTCTGGCCAACAGACATAAATTACCTTTTCCTTTGTGGCCTTGAGGTTTTTAGCATACCTCAACCATTTTCTCAATAGCCTGTGCTGCCCTCTGACCATCAACTCCTTGACTGGCCATTTTGGTTTTTCCTTCTTCATGGGCAATTCACGCATTCGTCTCCTCCTCCTATCCTGCCGCATCCGCAGTTCACAATCCTCAATGTCTGCCTTTAATTCATAGAGGTCTTTATCAAATTCCGCAAGTTTTTCTGCCTTGCTTCTCTTTCTATGGCCTTCAGTAGCCATCTTACTGTCCCTGTCTGCCTTCCTGGCAAACTTGTGGCTGTCACTCTGGATCTTGAGTGTGTCCAGCTTCATCTTACAGTCCTGCTGACTGTCTATAGATTGCTGCCTACCTGCAAACAAGTCCTTACAGATTCCTTCAACAACTTTGTCTTCTTCTGCCTCCTATGTTCCCCTCTTGCCTGAAATATACAGACAATAATTCAAGCTCTGATACCACTTGACGTGTGTTTCAGAGTGATTCTCTTTTCTCTGCCTCTTCCTTCCTGAAATATACAAGCAAGAACTAGCTCTGATACCACTTGATGTAGGCGAGAATCGTGATCCTACACCTTGGACTCACCCGCTCACAGGATCGTTCGATTTAACTCCTTCGTGAGCCGAATTATCTCTTTAGATTCCCTCGGGAATCACTGCTGCAACAACCCGGTCCACAGGTCCTTTCTTTTCCTCCTTTTCGGCCCCTGCACTTGGCTGTGGTTATCCCTGACTCACTATCGGGGTTTTGCGTTTCCGCTGTTGAGAGTCACTGTACTCTCCAACTCCCGAGTTCCGATTCTCCGATGAGCTCCTTTTTCTTCACGCACTGGCCCTCCAGGCTCAGCTCCCACCATATGACCACTACCTCCGCAATCGTGGCCTTACCTCGAAATCTCGAAATCTTGCAGGTTGAACCGTCGAACTTTCACCCTCCTATTTCGTGAATCCCCAAGATGCGAGAATTCAACGGAGTGTTGACTCCTATCTCCAAGTAACGTGTGTCCACCCGTCAGCCGCGTGATCCCACCTTATGCTCTACCTCGCATCCACACAAACCTCAGCTCCTCGGCCCTTCGCGACTCGCGAATCCTAACGCCGATGCTTTGGGACTTCTCATGGCGAGATTTCGAGGGCTTCGTGCCGCCTGACTTCCACTCGCCGACTCTGCTATGGCCCACATTATCCTCCAGCTATCGGGATATCACTTTCTCACAACCTCGTGATCCCCGTGACCAAATCCTTGAGTCTTTCCTTGCGAGGTCCCGATACACGATCCCACGTGCAGATCCAACGGTCCTCCTATGATCTGGATCCAACGGTTATCCTCCTTCTCGCGCCTCGCGTCCTCGCGACTTGGAGTACCCAATGCTTGGGCTTTCACCCTGTGAACTCCCGAGTTCATGAGATCTCTCGATCTCTCACCACCTGTCCTCCTCAGATGGACGGCTACAATCCTTTCACCACTTCGCCACTTCGCGTCCTCACGCCTCGTGACTTTTAACACCAATCCTCGGCTCTTCCACTCACGAGCTTCTGAGTTCGCGAGATCTCTCGATATCTGCCACCTGTCCTCCTCAGATGGAAGGTCCCGATCCTCTCACCACTTCGCTGTTTGTGAAGTCGAATGGCTTCCTCTTCCAACCTCCGATGCCCGAGTACCCGATGTGGGTAATCTCATGACACGCGTCCACTCCCAACGAATGGTCCAGATTTACCTTGCAAATTCGTGACCTCTGATGCTGAGGGACTCTCCTCACGTTCTTGATATCCCTGATATCTCGATAATCACTCCTCATGTCGGGACTTCTCTCCTGCTGTTCATGAAGGCTTAACCTCCGTGCAACTTCCTGCCGATCTGACGACTGTCAGTTATCTACCCCAGATCTGACAACCCAGATCTGTTCTCCTTATGCGCTCTCGTCCGACTGCTCTTTGGACTTGAAAACCAATGGTCTAGATTCTATCGGCTAATCCAACGGCCGATGTTGCTCCTCCATGAGCTTGGCGCTCTTTCTCCCTGCACTTGGAAGAAATTCGAATTTCCAAAGGCCTCGACCTCTGTCTGTTCCTCTGCGAGCTCCACAACCATGAGCCTCGCCACGCGTATACAATGCTGCCCTTCCTGAGCTTTCTCCTCCTCCTGAACCCTCTAAGGATTCTTTGGCTCTTGCGTCTCTACAGAGTCTTCCTGTATTAAAGTGCTATCTCTTCTGAGCTTTCACAACCACTCAGATCCCTTGGGGGATTTTATCCTTCTCCTCCCTCAGATGGAGAATACTTAGATGCCCTTTTGTCTATCTTGCTCAAGCAACCTCTTGCTGAGTCTCTCTGGGTTTTCAGCAACCCAATGAAGATCCTTCAGTGGAATCTTCCTTCAACTGGTGGAACTCAAGATAATTCTCTCCTCTTCTGTGCCTATCTGCACACTTGATCGACGCCCTCCTGGCGGAGTATCTTCCCCACAGAACATTCAACAGTTCTGTCTTCTTATGTGCACCCTTTGCACCTGCTCAATTCCCACTTGGTAGAGCCTCTCAGAATCCTCAGTGATTCTGGTCTTCTCCGAACTCACAACAGAGTTCTTTCTCTAGCACCTCGTGCTTACGCTCAATGCCCACCTGGCAGAGCTCCTACAAAATCCTCAGTGATTCTATCTACAACTGTGTCTCAGATACACAGCCTTGCCTCCTTAGGTGTTCAACAACCTCACCAGTCTTCCTTCTCCCGAGTTGTTGACTTCAGTCCTGTGCCTCAGCACATCTTTGTCTGACTCCTCAGAGTTCAAAAGTGCATCCTTTGTGCACGGCTATCAGAACCCTCAACGTTCTGTCACACCCTCCTGGTGTGAAGCCTCAAAGACCTTCAACCTAAAATCACACCAACTCCTGCAGAATGCATCAACAATCATACATTCACAACATACATAGGGAACACACACAGACATCCATATACACAGAATATGCAGGAAAAACTGCTCTGTTTATATTAACAAATGGCAATTGCCTGTAATTACAATGGTGTTCCCGAGCTTTCTTTGGCTCCTCTCCTACAACCTCATCTATCTCGACTAACTCAAAATGAGATCTAAAATCTCTTTTACCTGAGGGGCTCATCGAGCGTTTCCCTCCAGAACTCACCTACCCTATTCAATTACAATGAATGGGCTGTCTAGTCTAGAATTGGATCTAGATCTCAACCGATCTACATTAAATGCCTATCTTATCTATAGCCTGCGCAAAGGCATGGCTTCCCTAGCTCACCAGCCTAAGCACATTAAATTTACATTGAATTTCAAATTCAAAATGAGGCTGCGCCTCTCTTCAGCCTTTGAATGCATGCGCGCTGACGTGGCTGGCTGGCATGGAGCGATGCTCCTGCATCAGGCACCCAACAGGGTTGCTGTAGCCTTTACCCATTCCTGAGTGGAAGTGGGAAGTGGTGACAATGGATTTCATCATGGAATTCCTAGAACATGCAAGAATCATGATTCAATCATGGTGGTGGTGGACAAGCTTACAAAAGCTGCCCATTTTATTCCACTAAAGACTACTCATAAGGAAGCATATGTTTTTGATATTTTTATGAAGGAAGTGACACGATTACACGAAATTCCCAAGACAATTGTGTCTGACAGAGACCCATAATTTACCTCAAATTTCTGGAAGGGGTTATTCAAGGGATTCAGAACGAATCTTAATTTTAGTACAACCTACCATCCTGAGTTGGATGGGAGGATAGAGCGGGTGAATCAAGTGATAGAAGACATACTGAGAATGTATGTGATGGACAAACCATCGAAATGGGAAGACTACATGCACTTGGTAGAATTCGCCTACAGCAATGGGTATCAAGCATTGTTGAATATGAGCCCATTTGAATCACTTTATGGTAGAAAGTGAAATACTCCAGTAAGCTGCGATAATCTAGCTGATAGAGCAGTAGTTGGGCCAGATTTTCTCAAAGAAATGGAAGAGCAAATGCTAAAAATTAAGCAGAATTTGAAAGCTGCCCAGGACATGCAGAAAAGTTATGCTGATAAAAAAAGAACCCACGGGGAGTTTAAAGTGGGTGACCATGTTTTCCTGAAAGTGAAAGCTAACAGAAGTTCCCTAAGGCTGGGAAACTATGCCTTGTTGGCAGCCAGATTTAGTGGGCCATTTGAAATCCTAGGAAGGATTGGGCCAGTTGCATATATGCTTGCGTTACCTGCATCCATGACTATACATAATGTGTTTCATGTTTCATTGATTAAGAAATATATACCTGATGCTAATCATGTTATCGATTGGAATGTGATTCAGGTGGAGCAAGAAGGTGTCCTGTAAGTGCATCATGTGCACATATTGGATAGGAAAATAAAATAGCTTTGGAATTGATCTATAGGGATTGTAAAGGTCCATTGGACCCAGTACAGTCTCAAGGAAACGAAATGGGAGCATGAGGATGCTATGCGGGCAAAACACCTGTTAGCACTTGGTAAATTTCCTAGAGGTTGAAATAGAAGAAATTTACAAAGGTAACTTTATCCAACCACTTTTAAAGCTGGGAATCTATCCCTTCCATCTTCAGAGAGGGATCTCTCTATATGATTTAGCTTTGTTTTTAACTTCAGATGTTAGGCTAGGTAAAGAAACATGTAGATTTTGTTGTAAAAGTGTTTTTGAATTGGTTGAGACAGCCTAAACCTCTATTGGGCTATGGGGTCTGTGTTAAAATAAGCATGAGATACAAACCATAAACGAAAAAGAAATACTTCAACAGGGCGAGATAATACACTCACTGGATTTTCAATAATTTAAATGATGGACAGAAGAAAAGATGAGAAAGATCATTCAACTAAGAAGCAGTTAAGAATTCCTTAATTGAAAACCTTAGAAGATAAACATTAAAACCTTTAAAGTCGGAAACAGGGTATCTAAGATAAATCCTGCAACATACGTTACTTTCAAAGATTAGTTTCAGAAAACAATATGATCACAAAGCAAAGAAAACATTCAAATAATAGAAAAACATCACCAGTGAATACACACACGAATCCTGTAAAAGTGCTTCCTCTTTATTAATGGCAGATCTCTTAAAAAATGGTTACAGTCTGATAGTGTTGGGGTGTAAAGATCAACAACCCCCAATACTTCGAAAGGTGAAGTATTTATAATTCAAATTACAAACGTTCCTATCATAACTGACCAGGATGTGCTCATTCTATTTTTAGCTTAACTGATTTAACTAATTAAAACTGCTTGATGACTCGGTACAACTGCATGCAGAACTTCTGGGGTAGGCCGTTGGCAAGTTTCCTGTGTAACCTCTTCTTATTGGACAGGTGAATGGATCGGGACAACTCAGCTGCTAATCGAGAAGATCACAGAGCTCCTCCCATCTGATCTGACTAGGCATAGTGACTTTGATTAATCTCCGATACACTTCATCCATTTCCGTATATTTGGAAAACGTGGGCTTTGTGAGGAAAATGTATCGAATCTCATGTTGGATACTGATGTCAATTGAAGAGCGTCCAGGAATGCTTTACCAGTGATGCTCCCTTGTATGCCATCAAACTTCGAACTGTCTTTAGACACTTCAGACAGTTTCTTTTTATAATCTGGGAGTGTCATTAATTTATCATTAATCACTTTCAGACCGGGGAGACCCTTTTTCTGGAGAGCTTCAATCTTGTTGAAGAACCTTTGTACTCCTTGGTCCATGACCTGAACCTTTTCTTCCAGCTGAAGCATTAGACTTCTCTTAGTCAAAACCCTTTTTACCTCAATTATGGTCTATGTTCTATCCTCGATCTTCAATTCCTCTAGCTCTTCTCTATTCTTAGAATTTAAGAATCTGATGATCTAATTTGCTTGTGTGGGCATGTCTCCCAACTCTATTCTAATCTTCTCAATGGCCTATTGGCTCCTCTGGACCAACTCATTTTGTTCAAACATAATCTGGATCATTGGCCATATTTCATTTATGGACTTTATGATATCTGTCCATACATTCTCTTTGACCTCAGCCAAAGTCTTCCCTGCCACTGTTTGTTTTTGGAGTTGCTGTAGTTCCTTCCTTAGCTGCTCAGTTACCTGTTTCTCTTTGGAGAGACTGGATTGGAAATAAGTTTTGAGTTCCTGGAGGTTCTCAACTTCTTTCTTAAGCTTGCTGATTTCATTTTCTTGTAGGTTCATCTTTTCCAGGGATTTGGTGAGATCAGTTGTTCCCTCCTGTGATGTCACTGGTGTTGATGATGGGATTGCTGTAACTGTTGCAGTGCTCAATTTGGCAATGAGGATAGCACTCAATGGGATGCCTTCCATCGGCTTCATCTGTTCTTTCTCTTTCAATAATTTTTCCATCTCAGCTTCCTTTTCCTTGAGCTGAGCATTCTGCTCCATGAGCAACTTTAGCATCTCATCCTTCTCACCTTCTTTCTCTGCTATCTCCTTCACCTGTGAGTCCTCTGTGGGCGGGAGTTTTAGCTGTTTTCTTAAGGATGCGATGTCTGCATTGTTTTTCTTTATCATCTCTTCTACTGCTTTGACGTTCGCAGGATCATAACCGATCTTGAGGACCAGCTCCTCCAACGTCTTGATTCTGTTGTCTTTTGCGAAAGATGATATTTTCTCCAGCTTGAGTTGTGTTTGAGAATTATTCAGTGACACTTGAAATTTTGCTGCAGAAGTTGAAGCATGTGCCAATGTGTGGAAAACCATCTCCCCTGTTTTTTTGTGCAGACCCATCTGATCTGCTGGATGTATGTCCTTCACCTGGAATTCGAAGGTGGCCCTCTTGTAGTCTGAAATCACTTTGGGATCCGGTACCTGCGCTTGGAGGTAGGCCATGTGCATCTTACCCTTCTCTGTGTCGAATGCAGACAACAATCTGTGCTGCGCAGTCGACGTTTGTTTCCGAAATTGGGCATAAGTGCTGCTAGTAAGGGTTAGATTCTTCTTCTTGATCATCTCATATTTCTCGAAGATGCCCAATTTAGGCCCAGTCTTGCCTTGCTGAGTATCTAAGGGGGAGTCGGAGGACTTCTTCGGCACAACTGTGGTGATCCCCTTATGCTGACTCGAGCCAAAAGGTGGGATGACCATCTTGGTTACTGTGGTAGGCGGAACTTGTGATTCTTCAGTTGGAGCAGGAACTGAGACTGTCTTGGGCCTCTTTGTGTGCAAATTGAACTCTTCAGAAGACACCTCTGTGACAGGCGAAGATGAATCCTGTCGAGGCCTCTTTTATTTAGGGACCTGTGGTGTATAAGTTGGTGTTACAGTGGTCGGGGGAACCTATTGTTCCACTTTGATCAGTGTGTCAGGCACCCATACTGTCTGATTGGCAAATTTTTCGATCTCGGGCTTGGACTCATGCACATACGGGATATTTTTATTTTTCACCCGCATTTCTGAAATGATCCCACATGGATCATAGTGCCATAGGAAACTCATAAAGAATTTCATTTCTCTCAACATTCTGTCCGCTTCCTCCCCGGCGCCTCTACTGTTGCAGATGAAGGAGCCAATTTGCCCTTTGATTCTCAATTGCTGCTTCTTCTTCAGGGAAACAAAATGAATCTCATTTGAATTCATGATTTGTCTAATATAATCTAATGCAAAGATTCTTACCGGCACGTATTTGGGCAGCTTGTAGGGTGCCAATTCGCATCTGAAAACTCTGATCTCAGTGTGGTTTTGATACAGGTACCAGTCTCCTGTCTTTACATTGTCCGAGAGATGCAAAATTCTCTGGACTTCATCATTAATTCGTGGCTCAGGCATACCAGTCAGCAGGCTTACCACAGGGTGGTAAAACTGATCAATAAATGCTTTGAAGTCGTATTCAGCAGAGTTATGCTTCAATAAAGATGTCCAAGCTGTGACTGGTTGTGGCCTTCCATCTGTGTCCATTTTCTGCATTGAAAAACTGAACTTGTCTTCTTGATAGAAAACGAACATGTAGGCTAATATAGAAGAATATCTAAACATGCCTTCCATGCCAAAATTCACGAACTGTTCATGAATATTGTTGGCCAGGAAGGTACTGAAATCGAATTGGGTGGTGGGTTTTTCGTCAGCAGAGAAAATGGATAGAAAACCCAGAATGGGCTCATCTACCCACTGGTTGGAATAGTATCCTAATAGAGCGCAAAGGGAGGAAATGATCTGGTTTCCCTTGGTTGAGAACATGGATGATGGGTAAGGTGGATTGGTGGAAGGGAGTTGAGCGAAGGTGGGAAGGAACAACTTGAAAATTTGAGCTCTCTGCGGAAAGGTCATCTTTTGGTACAGCTCTGTAAGGATCTCTAGGTCGAAAGGAGAGACAGAATCTGCACGGGAAATCTGCATCATTTGGTCGATGTCTTCGGGAGTGATGAAAAAGAGGATGTCTCCAGATGATGAAACAATGGCCCTCTGGTTGGGAATATAATGGGCTTGGCATTTGAGGGCGAATTCGGGAAAGTGGTGTATCTGGGGAAAGAGGTACAGGGGAAAATTAGACTCCCAGAGTCCAATCTCGTCGCTCTGGTCCAGGAACACTTCCCGGAGCCATGACTGTAAATATGAAAAATCGAAGTCACAAATAGTATCTATGATCAACCTGTCTTTATCCACCAAAGGGATTTTGTCCAGGTCAATAGGAGGAGGAAGAAAAGGATTCTCTTCTCCTTCCGCTGGCCTTGGCTTTGGCGCCATCTCTGCAACAATACCTGCAATAAACAATATGTTAGTGGGGTCGACTGACTGTGGACGAAGGCGACGGGGCAGAAATGGAGGAATATATGTAAGTTTTCTGGCGCGATGGACGAATAACTAATGAAAGGGGAATAATGGTAGTTTTATTCGAAACTGGGGTCGGTCGGACGCCGGAAGTCGGTCAGCATGACAACGGGTATATTATCCAGTAATTAATGGACAACGGGCCACTTGGGGGTGATATGGCAGGTGACGGTGGCCAAAACGTACGTATGGGTGACGTGGCTGCTAGGGATTGGAGGTAATTTGAAGTGAAAGTCGTAATAAGGGGCTGGTCATGAGTGAAAAGGGTGAAGGACTGACAGCAGGGACTGACAGCAGTTATTAGATGGGACACGACCTCGGGAACAAGTGGGACAAGTGGAACCAATGGAGGATGACGTCCATGAGTGACGGGGCTGTTAGATAGCATGTGGGGGATGTGACTTGAGGACCGATAGGGTGACACCACGTATGACCAGGGGCCCGCCGAAGGGAAAATCCATTCTGGACCCCCCCCCTCGGTTAAAGGTAGAACACCAGGGGGGGTCCGAAATCCATTGTGATCCATTGATCTGCATGCTTTCTTCCTGGCCACAAATCTTAGCTTGCTCCTTAATACTCATTCCAGACCCCCCCCGTCCATTAAAGGCAGAATGGAAGGGGGGGTCCGGAATCCATTGTAGACCGTTGATTTAAGAGCTCTATTCTGGGTCGTCTAGATGTGTTCTCCTATTATTACCGATTCTGGACCCCCCCCGGTTAAAAACAGAATGGTCGGGGGGGTCCGGAATGCACTGTGCACCATAGATCTGAGTGCCATGATCTGGACCACTGATAAGTGTAGGAAATATAAATCATGGGCGGAAAAAGGATGTGCCGGTAAAACTTAGGGTAAGTGCCTTTTATGGGTTTTTTCAATCTTTCCACATAGACATCACCAAAGGGACACCATCTAAGTTATTTTTATGCAATGGGGACATGGTGTAACATATTCATCGGTCTGGTTTCATAGGTGGTGAAGCAAATGAAGTAGCTAACCTACATGCTAACCTATCCTCCTAGGACAATTAACCCAGATTAGACTGTTGGGTTAAGAAATTACTCTACCTAGGGGCTATCTGACCAGGATTAGACAGTCTGGTCAGATTTATTCACTAATCTAGCCTAAGGGATATCTGACCAGGATTAGACAGTCTGATCATATTTATTCACTAATCTAGCCTAAGGGCTATCTGACCAGGATTAGACAGTCTGATCAGATTTATTCACTAATCTAGCAACATCAAAATTTAAAAGAACTTGGCCATGCTTGAAAGTTATGGCCAAGTTACTATTATTGCATGGGGATTTTCTTTTCAATCCTTTTATGCCCTCTTTTCTTTTACTATTTTTATTTCTTTTCTTTTTCTTTTTCTTTTTCCTTTTTTATTTTCTTTTTCTCAAATTATTTGCAGAATGAAAAGTCATTTGTCAACCAAAACACTAGATACAGACAATATCCCAGTCATCAGTTGATTCCCATAATTTATGGGGTGATAACAGTGGCTCCACCTGGGGATGGTACTTGCCCTGTTAAGTGCCAAGAATCCTGGTTCCTGTCATTCTGAACATATCTACTTAGTGGCCTTCATTGGTCTTATTCTCCAAACTTGTAAAAACAATGGTCATCAGCTTAGGGCCTTCTCTTCGGGCTTCAACCGACTGACCAATGTTCCTTACTCAGAAAATCCAAGTAAAAATTGAAATTTAAATTGGTATGTACAATGGAGAGTGAATTCTTCAATTCTTTTACTGAGGCGGGACATAATGTTTCAGCATTCTGCCATTCACAGGTGCTCCTGGTAGATCTAACCCGTCGGCCTTGTTTAGCAAGAAAGTATTGTTTCCTCTGAAAGCTTGGATAATGTAAGGCCCTGTCCACAGATGGTCAAATTTCCCATGCTTTCCCTTGTCCTCATTCCTGGCATCCCACCTCAACACCAGATCTCCCAGCTCAAAATCGTCCTCCTTGGTTCGTTTGTCAAAGATATTCTTGATGTTCTCTTGGATGACCTATGTTTTGTTGAAAACTTCTTCTCTAGTATGTTGCAAATGAATCATCTGGTTGATTCTTCTCTGTGAGTCATTTGGCTTAGCTTGCACGTCTTGTAGAAACTTCATGATAGGGACTCCTAAAGAAGTGGGGAAAATAGCCTCTGTACCATAGACCAGCTGGTATGGTGACATACCAATTGACCTTTTGGTGGTCAGTCTGTCAGCCCATAGAGCAAACACCAACTTATCATGCCATGATTTTTTGTTTTCCTGCAAAGTTTTCTTGATGATATTTACCAAAGTTTTGTTTGAAGATTCCGCCAACCCATTCCCTTGCGGGTAGTAGGTTGTGGAATGCCCCAAGCCAATGTGGTACCGGTTGCATAAATCTATGAGTTTCTTCGACTGAAAGGCAACTGCATTGTCAGTAATGATCTTCCTAGGACAACCAAAACGAGACAGAATATTATTTTCAAGAAATTTGATAATAAAAGAGTCAGTGGCTTGCCTAATTGGTACTGCCTCGATCCACTTGGTGAAATAATCGGTGGCTGTGAGAATCCACTTGTGTTGGCCTGAAGAAGGTGGGTGAATTTCTCCAATGAAATCTAGCCCCCGTTACTGGAAAGGGGCTTCAACTGATATAGGTTTCAGAGGTAAAGGAAGGAGTTTCCTTTTGCCTTCAAACAATTGACACTGGTGACATGCTGTTACCTTCTGATGCACATCTGTGAACAAGGTGGGCCAATAAAATCCAGCTCTGAGTATTTTGTTGGTTGTAACCTTCCAGTTCAAATGGCCACCACATTCCCCTGCATAAAACTCCTGCAACACTTTATCAACTTCATCTTTCAGTAAACAATTTAACAGAATGCCTGCAGGGTATTTCCAATATAAATTTCCTTCTAGAATACAGAATTTCAAAGCCTTCAACTTTAAAAATCTAGCTTTAGTCTTAGTTAAACCAGGGGGAGCTTGTAAATTTTGTAAAATGAATATAAGGTCTGCATACCATGGAGAGTTGAGAAATACCTCTCT
>ML789251.1:186210-233630 GCA_009831015.1 Picea engelmannii
ATTCAGAGTCGCCCCTTACCATTATCTGCTTAGCACCAACTTTTTTCAACAGCTTCAGACCGAGCATTAAAGCTTCATATTCGACAACATTGTTAGTGCACTAGAAATTTAATTTGTAGGAATGATTTTCTGAATACCTTTTTCGATGATTATGCAACCAGACTCCGTCTCCTGCTCCTTCTTTGCTCACAACTCCATCGAAATCCATACTCCAGAAATTGGTGGGGAATTCTTCAGTGATTACGTTTTTCATCTTTGCTACCTCACCGATCTCTAGATCTTCATCTAGACTAGATACTTCTTCCATCAGCGGAGTATCTTTCTCTTCCGTATCACCATCATTGTACAAGATGAATGAATCTAAATCAGAATGAGCAGAGTAAAGGGGGTAATTGTGAGGTTTCTCCTGACTACTGACCATGTACTTCTTCAGTGCTTCTCTGTATAACCTCCTCTGTTGTCCGAACACTGGGATAGTGGCGTAAGACATATCCAGCTGCAGGGTTCCTTTCAACTTAGCTCCCCAAGACCAGGATAGCAACATTCCATACTTAGGCGGGATGTCTGCAACCACCATGTCCATTACCATGCTTTTTGAAGGGATCTGAACCAGGGTGATGCATAGGTCTTTGATCAAACCAATACATTTGACTTTGCTGGAGTCAAATGAATGTAAATCCTTGTATGGTCTAGTGACCTCCAGTCCCAGTTTTTCCATTACTGCTTTAGGCATCAGATTATGTGAGGCACCTGAGTCCAACATAGCGTTATGCAGTATCAAATCATGTATGTTTAAACTGATGTAAAAAGGAGCTACATCACCAGTATCGTCTCGGCCGTCTACTTCAGGTCCGAAAAGGAGTTCGGGATGATCGTCAGTAAGGTTCACAGTGTCTGAATGAGTCGTTGATCCAATAATCAAGGCCTCGGTGCCTATGTTAGGTTCAATAGCCAGTGCTTTTATTACCTGTGAACGATACCCATCTCTGTTCAT
Organism: Picea engelmannii; assembly: GCA_009831015.1. Taxonomy (NCBI): domain Eukaryota; kingdom Viridiplantae; phylum Streptophyta; class Pinopsida; order Pinales; family Pinaceae; genus Picea; species Picea engelmannii. The sequence goes on from ML789251.1 coordinate 187,205, forward strand.
CAACTCTGTAAGTGGGATGGGAATTTTTATTTTTGCCAATTCCCCTTCAAGGCTAAAGGGGGTAAAAGCTCTGCCTTGGCTCATAGGTTCTGATTTGTCCGTCATTTTCTTTGGCTCAGAAGTACTCGGTGGGTTAACATGTGAAGCATCAGTTTGTGATGGTCTTTTAAGAATAGTGATGTTTTTCTTCAAAGGAGCATCATTTTTACTCTTATCAGAAATTTTCTCGGCAGTAGTCTTCTCAGGAGTCTTCTCAGTAGGAGGTTCAGGGGTTTTCTTGGTTTCAACTGTCTTTAGTGTTTCGGTCGTCTTCTTGGAAGAAGTCCCTTCTGTCTTCGAACTTCCTTCTGTCTTCTTGCTACGCAGATTGTACTGCCGATGCACTTCCAGAATGGCATTCTCAAAGGCATGTTTTCCCGCATCTTCGACTTCTTCACTTACCTTTGTTTGATTTAGCAGAAAGAGTTCCTACTCTTCTTGAGTAAGGAAAATGGCCTCGTTGTCGTGAATGCCCATAAGGTTGATGTGTGTGTCCTCCAATTCTTCAATCACTTCTCCCCCTTCATCAGCGTAGTTTTCTTGCAGGGGGGGTCTAATTTGCTGATCTGGGCCCCTCTGCTCTCTTTGATCCTGAGGATCTCTCTGTCTGATCTGAGGAGGATTTCTCCTAAAATTGGGGTTCCGAATCGTAGGTGCAGGTGTGTTGTCTCTCGGAGGATTTCTGTCTGACACATTCACTCTTTCTAGCAATAGTTCCAAACTTCTGACTACAAAATCCCATTTGGAGTCACTGGTTGACGTGGAAGGTTTTTCTTTGATTGTGACTCTCCTTTCTGACCTCTGACGGGCCCTCTTAGACAACAGATTGGCCTCCACACTAATAGCACTTTTCTGCATGTCCTCTAGGGTGGAAACATTTCTTTCTCTTAATTGGTAAGACATGTCAGCATCAAATCCATCAGGGAATTTAATCAACGCCAAACCCTGTGGAGGTTTGATTTCCATTGGGATTTCATTAGAAAGGTTGTTAAAGCGGGTGCAATAGTTTGAACCGTCTCGCCTTGATTTCTTTTTATATTCTCATATTATGACATTATTTGGAGAGGGTTTTTCTTTACCTCCCATCTGTCAAGAAAACTTCTTTGGAACGAAACAAGTTGAGGAACTGAGGCGGCAGGTAAATCTTTGAACCATTTCTTGACATCTCCTGACAGACTTTGGGCAAACAGTCGCATTTGAACGTCCGCCTTGTTAACTTCATGCAGGTCAAAATAGTCATTCATTTTATCCACATGTTGTTGGGCGTTTAGAGGTCTGGTTGCATCGAACTGTGGAAGTCTTGTTTGGTAGTCTTGGGGCATGGCATGTAGTGGTGCAGCCAACACCAACGGAGCATATCGAGCTGCCATGATGGGTGGAAAAGGTGGAACAACAATCTGGATGGTCGGCGAGGTAGCGACGGAAGATGAGGGTGAGGAGGGACTGAATGGTACTGAGGTAGTGATTTGTAGTTTAGTCTTGGGATTTAAAACTTCTGGGGTTCGGGGTTGCAACACCGTTGGGTCAAAAACTAGTCCAGACACAAAACTGTCGGACTGTGTTCTAACCAGACTTCTAGGTGGAGAGGTATCAAGATCAAGGTTTTGAGAGATAACGGGTTTTCCTGAAAAGGAAGGTGACTTATGCAGGGAAGTATGACTCCCTGAGCCGGCAGCCGAGGCCTTTCGCCTGAGTAAATGTTCAGGGTTATCTATCACTATTGCAAGTTCTGGGTCGGGATGAGATCGAGTGTGAACTTTCTTGAAAGCCAGAACTATTTTTGTTTTAATTTTGTGAGTCTGAAAGTAATACGTACAAAGTTTGATCAACCTCTAACCTTACTTTCTTCTCTGAATCAAACGTTCTTTTAGGGGAAAGAAAACGTGAAATTTTCAATTTTTAGTTCGTCCCCAGTGGAGTCGCCATTATGTTAGCACTTGGTAAATTTCCTAGAGGTTGAAATAGAAGAAATTTACAAAGGTAACTTTATCCAACCACTTTTAAAGCTAGGAATCTAGCCCTTCCAGCTTCAGACAGGGATCTCTCTATATGATTTAGATTTGTTTTTAACTTCAGATGTTAGGCTAGGTAAAGAAACATGTAGATTTTGTTGTAAAAGTGTTTTTGAATTGGTTGAGACAGCCTACACCTCTATTGGGATATGGGGTCTATGTTAAAATAAGCATGAGATACAAACCATAAACGCAAAAGAAATACTTCAACAGGGCGAGTTAATACACTCACTGGATTTTCAATAATTTAAATGATGGATAGAAGAAAAGATGAGAAAGATCATTCAACTAAGAAGCAGTTAAGAATTCCTTAATTGAAAACCTTAGAAGATAAACATTAAAACCTTTAAAGTTGGAAACAGGGTATCTAAGATAAATCCTGCAACATACGTTACTTTTAAAGATTAGTTTCAGAAAAAAATATGATCACAAAGCAAAGAAAACATTCAACTAATAGAAAAACGTCACCAGTGAATACACGCAAGAATCCTGTAAAAGTGCTTCCTCTTTATTAATGGCAGATCTCTTCAAAAATGGTTACAGTCTGATAGCATCGGGGTGTAAAGATCAACAACCCCCAATACTTCAAAAGGTGAAGTATTTATAATTCAAATTACAAACGTTCCTGTCATAACTGATCAGGACGTGCTCATTCTATTTTTAGCCTAACTGATTTAACTAATCAAAACTGCTTGATGACTCGGTACAACTGCATGTGGAACTTCTGGGGTAGGATGTTGGCGAGGTTCCTGTGTAACCTCTTCTGACTGGACAGGTGATTGGACCGGGACAGCTCAGCTGCTAATCGAGAAGATCGCAGAGCTCCTCCCATCTGATCTGACTAGGCACAGTGACTTTGATTAATCTCCGATACACTTCATCCATTTCCATATATTTGGCAAACGTGGGCTTTGTGAGGAAAATGTATCGAATCTCATGTTGGATACTGATGTCCAATTGAAGAGCGTCCAGGAATGCTTTATCAATGATGCTCCCTTGTATGCCAGCAAACTTCGAACTGTCTTTAGACACTTCAAACAATTTCTTTTTATAATATGGGAGTGTCATTAATTTATCATTAATCACTTTCAGACCGGGGAGACCCTTTTTCTGGAGAGCTTCGATCTTGTTGAAGAACCTTTGTACTCCTTGGTCCATGACCTGAACCTTTTCTTCCAGTTGAAGCATTAGACTTCTCTTAGTCAAAACCCTTTTTACCTCAATTATGGTCTCTATTCTATCCTCGATCTTCAGTTCCTCTAGCTCTTCTCTGTTCTTAGAATTTAAGAATCTGATGATCTCATTTGCTTGTGTGGGAATGTCTCCCAACTCTATTCTAATCTTCTCAATGGCCTGTTGGCTCCTCTGGACCAACTCATTTTGTTCAAACATAATCTTGATCATTGGCCATATTTCATTTATGGACTTTATGATATCTGTCCATACATTCTCTTTGACCTCAGCCAAAGTCTTCCCTGCCACTGTTTGTTTTTGGAGCTGCTGTAGTTCCTTCCTTAGCTGCTCAGTTACTTGTTTCTCTTTGGAGAGACTGGATTGGAAAGAAGTTTTGAGTTCCTAGAGGTTCTCAACTTCTTTCTTAAGCCTGCTGATTTCATTTTCTTGTAGGTTCATCTTTTCCAAGGATTTGGTGAGATCAGCTGTTCCCTCCTGTGATGTCACTGGTGTTGATGATGGGATTGCTGTAACTATTGCAGTGCTCAATCTGGCAATGGGGATAACACTCAATGGGATGCCTTCCATCGGCTTCATCTGTTCTTTCTCTTTCAATAATTTTTCCATCTCAGCTTCCATTTCCTTGAGCTGAGCATTCTTCTCCATGAGCAACTTTAGCATCTCATCCTTCTCACCTTCTTTCTCTGCTATCTCCTTCGCCTGTGAGTCCTCTGTGGGTGGGAGTTTCAGTTATTTTCTTAAGGATGTGATGTCTGCATTCTTTTTCTTTATCATCTCTTCTACTTCTTTGACGTTCGCAGGACCATAATCGATCTTGAGGACCAGCTCCTCCAACGTCTTGATTCTGTTGTCTTTTGAGAAAGATGATATTTTCTCCAGATTGAGTTGTGTCTGAGCATTATTCAGTGACACCTGAAATTTTGCTGCAGAAGCTGAAGCATGTGCCAATGTGTGGAAAACCATCTCCCCTGTTTGTTTTTGCAGATCCATCTGATCTGCTGGATGTACATCCTTCACCTGGAATTCGAAGGTGGCCCTCTTGTAGTCTGAAATCACTTTGGGATCCGGTACCTGCACTTGGAGGTAGGCCATGTGCATCCTACCCTTCTCTGTGTCGAATGCAAACAACAATCTATGCTGCGCAGTCAACGTTTGTTTCCGAAACTGGGCATAAGTGCTGCTAGTAAGGGTTAGATTCTTCTTCTTGATCATCTCATATTTCTCGAAGATGCCCAATTTAGGCCCAGTCTTGCCTTGCTGAGTATCTAAGGGGGAGTCGGAGGACTTCTTCGGCACAACTGTGGTGATCCCCTTATGCTGACTCGAGCCAAAAGGTGGGATGACCATCTTGGTTACTGTGGTAGGCGGAACTTGTGATTCTTCAGTTGGAGCAGGAACTGAGACTGTCTTGGGCCTCTTTGTGTGCAAATTGAACTCTTCAGAAGACACCTCTGTGACAGGCGAAGATGAATCCTGTCGAGGCCTCTTTTATTTAGGGACCTGTGGTGTATAAGTTGGTGTTACAGTGGTCGGGGGAACCTATTGTTCCACTTTGATCAGTGTGTCAGGCACCCATACTGTCTGATTGGCAAATTTTTCGATCTCGGGCTTGGACTCATGCACATACGGGATATTTTTATTTTTCACCCGCATTTCTGAAATGATCCCACATGGATCATAGTGCCATAGGAAACTCATAAAGAATTTCATTTCTCTCAACATTCTGTCCGCTTCCTCCCCGGCGCCTCTACTGTTGCAGATGAAGGAGCCAATTTGCCCTTTGATTCTCAATTGCTGCTTCTTCTTCAGGGAAACAAAATGAATCTCATTTGAATTCATGATTTGTCTAATATAATCTAATGCAAAGATTCTTACCGGCACGTATTTGGGCAGCTTGTAGGGTGCCAATTCGCATCTGAAAACTCTGATCTCAGTGTGGTTTTGATACAGGTACCAGTCTCCTGTCTTTACATTGTCCGAGAGATGCAAAATTCTCTGGACTTCATCATTAATTCGTGGCTCAGGCATACCAGTCAGCAGGCTTACCACAGGGTGGTAAAACTGATCAATAAATGCTTTGAAGTCGTATTCAGCAGAGTTATGCTTCAATAAAGATGTCCAAGCTGTGACTGGTTGTGGCCTTCCATCTGTGTCCATTTTCTGCATTGAAAAACTGAACTTGTCTTCTTGATAGAAAACGAACATGTAGGCTAATATAGAAGAATATCTAAACATGCCTTCCATGCCAAAATTCACGAACTGTTCATGAATATTGTTGGCCAGGAAGGTACTGAAATCGAATTGGGTGGTGGGTTTTTCGTCAGCAGAGAAAATGGATAGAAAACCCAGAATGGGCTCATCTACCCACTGGTTGGAATAGTATCCTAATAGAGCGCAAAGGGAGGAAATGATCTGGTTTCCCTTGGTTGAGAACATGGATGATGGGTAAGGTGGATTGGTGGAAGGGAGTTGAGCGAAGGTGGGAAGGAACAACTTGAAAATTTGAGCTCTCTGCGGAAAGGTCATCTTTTGGTACAGCTCTGTAAGGATCTCTAGGTCGAAAGGAGAGACAGAATCTGCACGGGAAATCTGCATCATTTGGTCGATGTCTTCGGGAGTGATGAAAAAGAGGATGTCTCCAGATGATGAAACAATGGCCCTCTGGTTGGGAATATAATGGGCTTGGCATTTGAGGGCGAATTCGGGAAAGTGGTGTATCTGGGGAAAGAGGTACAGGGGAAAATTAGACTCCCAGAGTCCAATCTCGTCGCTCTGGTCCAGGAACACTTCCCGGAGCCATGACTGTAAATATGAAAAATCGAAGTCACAAATAGTATCTATGATCAACCTGTCTTTATCCACCAAAGGGATTTTGTCCAGGTCAATAGGAGGAGGAAGAAAAGGATTCTCTTCTCCTTCCGCTGGCCTTGGCTTTGGCGCCATCTCTGCAACAATACCTGCAATAAACAATATGTTAGTGGGGTCGACTGACTGTGGACGAAGGCGACGGGGCAGAAATGGAGGAATATATGTAAGTTTTCTGGCGCGATGGACGAATAACTAATGAAAGGGGAATAATGGTAGTTTTATTCGAAACTGGGGTCGGTCGGACGCCGGAAGTCGGTCAGCATGACAACGGGTATATTATCCAGTAATTAATGGACAACGGGCCACTTGGGGGTGATATGGCAGGTGACGGTGGCCAAAACGTACGTATGGGTGACGTGGCTGCTAGGGATTGGAGGTAATTTGAAGTGAAAGTCGTAATAAGGGGCTGGTCATGAGTGAAAAGGGTGAAGGACTGACAGCAGGGACTGACAGCAGTTATTAGATGGGACACGACCTCGGGAACAAGTGGGACAAGTGGAACCAATGGAGGATGACGTCCATGAGTGACGGGGCTGTTAGATAGCATGTGGGGGATGTGACTTGAGGACCGATAGGGTGACACCACGTATGACCAGGGGCCCGCCGAAGGGAAAATCCATTCTGGACCCCCCCCCTCGGTTAAAGGTAGAACACCAGGGGGGGTCCGAAATCCATTGTGATCCATTGATCTGCATGCTTTCTTCCTGGCCACAAATCTTAGCTTGCTCCTTAATACTCATTCCAGACCCCCCCCGTCCATTAAAGGCAGAATGGAAGGGGGGGTCCGGAATCCATTGTAGACCGTTGATTTAAGAGCTCTATTCTGGGTCGTCTAGATGTGTTCTCCTATTATTACCGATTCTGGACCCCCCCCGGTTAAAAACAGAATGGTCGGGGGGGTCCGGAATGCACTGTGCACCATAGATCTGAGTGCCATGATCTGGACCACTGATAAGTGTAGGAAATATAAATCATGGGCGGAAAAAGGATGTGCCGGTAAAACTTAGGGTAAGTGCCTTTTATGGGTTTTTTCAATCTTTCCACATAGACATCACCAAAGGGACACCATCTAAGTTATTTTTATGCAATGGGGACATGGTGTAACATATTCATCGGTCTGGTTTCATAGGTGGTGAAGCAAATGAAGTAGCTAACCTACATGCTAACCTATCCTCCTAGGACAATTAACCCAGATTAGACTGTTGGGTTAAGAAATTACTCTACCTAGGGGCTATCTGACCAGGATTAGACAGTCTGGTCAGATTTATTCACTAATCTAGCCTAAGGGATATCTGACCAGGATTAGACAGTCTGATCATATTTATTCACTAATCTAGCCTAAGGGCTATCTGACCAGGATTAGACAGTCTGATCAGATTTATTCACTAATCTAGCAACATCAAAATTTAAAAGAACTTGGCCATGCTTGAAAGTTATGGCCAAGTTACTATTATTGCATGGGGCTTTTCTTTTCAATCCTTTTATGCCCTCTTTTCTTTTACTATTTTTCTTTCTTTTCTTTTTCTTTTTCTTTTTCCTTTTTTCTTTTTTCTTTTCTTTTTCTCAAATTATTTTCAGAATGAAAAGTCATTTGTCAACCAAAACACTAGATATAGACAATATCCCAGTCATCAGTTGATTCCCATAATTTATGGGGTGATAACAACACCCACATCTTTTTGAATATTTTGAAAATCCTGTGGATGCTGTGTGAAATCTACACTGAAGATAGTGCACAAATAAGGGGAGGAGATTGTAATATCCCAAAGGAAGAGCCCTGTTGTAATCATGTTTTGTAGGCTGGTGAGCCGAGTATTGATAAGCTGATAGGATTATGTGTTTATTAGGCCAGAGAGCCTAAGTGTTAAAGGCCAAGAGCCTGATTTTGTACATGTAATTATGCACATTATTAATATAAGATAAATATCTCTGCGTGTGGACCAACCACGATGAATGAGTGATGGGGGACTAAGCTTCCACAAAGCTTGGGTAAGGGAGAGGGGGATGAAAGGTAAGAAAGAGGGGCTAATATTGGGGGCTTAATCCCTTGGGAATAATAATTTATTATTATTCCAAAGTACTGTGTAAATGTATATGTTTTGTCCTAAGTTCCTGGAGAGGAATGCATGTTGATGGAGTGCATGAAACTTCATGGGCGACATGTGTCGACCCAGGCACATGCAGTTAAAACCATAGGAATAATCCATGTTGGGTTTATGCATTTTTCCAACCATCACCTAAGTCCGGGTGTTCGACCTTCCAATTCGCCATCCTCCATCTGAAATCGTGATTGTCCATGATCGACCTTTGTCTGGTGTTTTTTTTAGATTCCTTACCTGGAAAGTTCAAGCCTATGTGTGAGATCTCTGTGCACCCTTACGCAATCCCAAAACCATAACTGTGAGTCTGTTTTGTGTTACATGATTGAGAAACCCGAATTTGTCTGGGTTGTGTTGTGCTATCCCAGTGGGGTGTTGTGGCAACGTAGTTCCTGACCGTGTGAGGTTGCTGCCATTGACTGTGCGTTTTCGAGCCTTGTTATTGTGTCCTCACTATGATGGAATTGGTCACAAGAACAAGTTGCCAAACCTGTGAGAAACTCTCTCCAGGTGAGAGATTTTGCTGAGTAAGTAAGAACTCTTGGAAGGGGTCCTGTAGCTGCTACAGAAATCTGAGACTTCTGGTACGGTCTGTTGCTGAAGCCCAAGGCAAAGTAGGTTAGCAGCTGAAGGACTGTCTTGGTGGCAGTGAAGGTGTATACTCCTAGGGTGGGACAAGCATGTGGGGAATGAGAGTCTGTGAGCAATGGGCATAAGTGACTCCTGGGAGAAAATCCTTCCTTTGTAACTGGGTGTCTTCCCATTAAACTTACCTAGCCTATGATTCCCTGCCCGGTGGAGCTTAGTCCCAGCTCGGGGATGACCTACTACTGAGAGTGATTAGCAGCATGGTCTAAGGCTGGGAGGTTCGTGGAAGGTCTGCACTCAGTTGTTGACTTACATATTGTTTCAAAGATATGTATATGCATGTGCTTAAATTAAGATTTTAAATGCATGTCTGTGATGCTTGCAATATTATCATGTATTCTGTTGCGATGATGTTTATTGTTGTGCATATGAATTATTGTTAATGCCATGGATTATGTATGCTAGCAGTAATTATGTGCTTACTCTGTGTTAATGTATTGAATTTGTTTAAATGCATGTTATATAAGTGTTATTCTGCAGTAGAATTACTCTTGACGTGGGTTGACAGCCCGGAGGATGTTACAGTATGGTATCAGAGCTTTAAAGGGATAAAGTCATAAGTGTTGGTAGCATTTCTCGACCTTTGGAGGGTCAGGGATGTTACATTTTTGTATCAGAGGTTTAAAGGGATAAATTCATAAGTGTTGGTATCATTTCTTGACCTTTTGAGGGCCAGGGATGTTACATGAAGTGTTAGGGAGGAGCGCGACTGCCAATCTAAGAGAAGGGATTTCGCATTCAATAGGTAATATCAACTCCACACTGTGTACTAACTGGAAAGGAGAAAATATGGTGGCAGTCTTGACCGAGGTTTGGTATGCCCAGAGTGTTGGATATAGCATAATATGCCAACCATTTTTACTCTGGCTGATAGTTTTATGAAAAATGGTCTTGAGAGACTTTTTGACGACCTCTACCTGTCCATTTTCCTGGGGGTAGTAAGGGGAAGAATGACCATGATTAAACCCCATCTTGGATGCTATCTCTTCCATTATTTCATTCTGAAAGTGACTACCATGATCAATTACAATCTCACTCAGGATATCGAATCTAGAGATAATTTGATTGAATACGAATAAGGTGATAATATTCTCGTCGGATTTAATTGTAGGAATGGATTCGACCCACTTAGTAAAGTAGTATACAACCACAATAATTTGTTGATGCCCCCCAACTGAAGTTGGGTTGCAATCCACAAAGTCCACCCCCCACTTGGTGAAGGGACCGACGGTAATGACTGGATGGAGAGGGGATGGATGCGAGCACATTTTTAGAGTGAAAACCTGGTAGGGGTGACACTTCTTAATCGCTTCAATGCAATCTTTAAATATAGATGGCCAAAAATAACTGGCTCACAAAATTTTCTAGGCTATCGCAAGCTCGGATAGATGACCACCACAAGCCCCATTGTGGAAATCGTTTAGAATTGACTCGGCTTCTTCGTGAGTTAAAAAACACTGCATGATATTGTCTATTCCTTGGTGATACAAAGTGTTGCCAATGATAATGTAATTCTTAGCTTGGTATCTTACACATCATCGGTCATAGCGCGAGAGATGTTGAGGAAACTTCAAAGTTTTAATATAGAGAACAATGTCTCCATACCAGGGATTTCATAATCAACAGAGTTACAAGACACCAGTAAGAAAGGTAATTTCTAATGTCATGAGTATAGAATTAAACTAGATTATGCATGCTGGAAACAAATCAAAATAGCAAACTGCAATGCACTTTGGTTGTCTTTCACAGAGAGGCTATCTACTCCATTATGGCACATGCAAGTATGAGATGGAGTTGGTTTGACAGATCAACTCTGCTATTTGACCCATAAAACTAACTATGAAATCCACACTGCTGAAAAGAAATCACACATCAATCATCAAAGCATAGCATGGGTAGTTCAATAGTCAATATGTTGGTTCTGCTGTGGTTCACAATAAACTTCACTAGTTCTTATCCAAATAGTTTTGACTATTGCTGCCAACATCTATGATCACTCAAGGAAATCAAATTCATGAGAACAGAGCATATGAAAAAACAGAGCAAGTAAATATCTCTAAGCAATTATATAATGGAAATCCTGGTCTAAGATGTACTGCTATCATCTAACAGAGTTAAAGCTTTAGCTAATTTAATGTTTACACTACTGAAAATAAATACTAATGCTAATCTACGAAGAGGCTGACCTTTGTTGGGTGGTGGTCTCTTGCCGCTTCAATGGGTCAGCTATTGAAGTCTACAAGAGGTTTGTCTTCAACACACACATTACTCTCTCACTCACATTTCAAAACATAAAATCAAACTTTCGTTAACAACTCAACTCACACTTAATCATAGATAATCATAATATGGAGATAAAATGACATTCCATTAATCTTCACTCAGAATATGTTCTGTACTATCGTACATTTCTTTACATATTGGTAATATGCTAACTCTCCTACACTTCCACCATCCTTGCCACGACTATTTAATAGTCTTTATCGTGAAACACAAGGAGGTGAAGTGATTTGAAAATCAATCAGTTGTTAAGTTCAATCATTCGGTTACATCTTTAGCTTCATCCTCATGACATGAAGTGCATGAGGATGAGGCAATCAACAAATTATTCTTATCATAACTTTGCTAAAGCAAATAGACATCCACCAATTGGCTTAAGTGAGATATGGAACTTAACTCAGTGCATTAGGCTCTTCCATATTAGTATCGAATCCTAACAGGTAGATGGTACTGGATCATGACAGTGCGCAAAAGGTGGCACTAGATCATGACAGTGCGTGGCCATTGGTACTGGATCATAATAGTGCATGGCCATTGGTACCAGATAGCAACAGATGAGATTTAGTACCGGATGTGTTTGGTACCAGATTCAAACAACAACAATCTTGGTGCACAGGTACCATATAACTGAGCTAGTACAGGAACACTGGATATCTAGAGGTCAAATATTTATATATATGACAAATTGAAGCATTAGTACATGAAATATTTAATTCCCTAACTCAATAAACCACAAAATGCATGAATTAACCATACTTTACCTTATGACCTTATCACTGGCTAATGGTAGCATTCTTGTCATTCACCCAAGCTTGGGTAGGCCAAAACGATATGGATAAGGAGTATAATAGGGTAATGGGGATGTCAATTTTGGGTCTCAACATTACCCCATGGAAAAATCATTGCATGTCCTCATGCAACTGAAAACAAACCCAAAATTTCAAAACTTGAGACTGTGTTCTTTACTTTGGTGGATCAATGATGTTGATGGTTGAAGCCTCTTCTTTCAGGTCCCTTTTGATGACCCTAACGTATTGTAGGAGTCGTAATACTTTCTTGAGCTTGTTAGAGGTCTCTTCATGGTCGTCTTGAAGTTGTTGGCTGGTTGCTTTCAATTGTTCATTTTCCTTTTTGATATACATGTCCAAGAGTTGATATTCCTTTACTTCTTGTTGGAGTTCTTGATTTTGTTTTTGCATTTCCCCAATCCTTTTCTTCATTTGTTCTTTTTTCAAGGTCTTTGTTGACTCCATCATAATTGGCTAGATACACTCCCTTTCCTTGAATTCCTCACTCATCCCACATAAAGTAATAGTGTCTTGCTCCTCGGTCAAATTAGGGATGTCATCTTGGATTGGTAGATCCTTAGACGGGGAGGTAAGATCGATTGGATCTTCCTGTGTATGAGGACTGGCTATTGTTTTTCCCTTCTTTTCCATGCTCCGCATGGTTATTTTACAAGAAGGTACCAGATCAGGGATGCTCACAGGCTTCCTTTTCTTCTTTTCTAATTGTGAAATGGTGACAGGGGGTTGTGCCACAGACTGTTTACTTTTAGTTTCTAATCCATGCTTCCCTTTCTTTGTCTGATGGCCCTCTTTCTCCACTGCCACCATTGAATTCTCCTCAACTATTTTTTTTTTACATTTTGATTTGGAGCTTTTAAAAGTTTTATTGACTGTGGAAGAGGACCCTACTTTTTCATGTTGGCTCACTGCCCTAGATGATGGTGGAGTTGTCTTATCCTTCTTGCTCCTTTTCTCTTGGGTTTCCTTACTTTTCTTTGGAGCATGTTGGGTTTCCTGCATAGGTTTGTTTTCTGTGGGAAGGTGTTGCGTGATAAGGGTTTTCCAACTAATCCTCTGTTTCCTAAGCTCATGTAAAACTAGCATTTTAATGAGACTTTGATGGTAAATGCTAGTCTTCTCTATTTTGGAGATGGATTTAACACCTCTTACCATTTTGTTCAAACTCATCCATAGAAAATATGGAAAATTGATTTCAGGGCCTCCTTCAAAATGTAATAGAAGCCTAAGATGATAAATGAAGGTCACAACATACCTGCCCTCACAGGTGACAAATCGTTGAAGACTAGTAATCATTGGATGAAATTCTTCCTTGATGTAGTTCCTCGGGATCCCCTTTTTCCAGTCAGGGTGCAGATGATCTTCTTTCAATAATTGTTGGCACATTTCTTTGTTGATTCCTACACCTTTGAAGTATTTGGCTCCTCTTCTAGGTAGTTCTGTGACCTCCCTTAAGGTTTCTTCATTGATTATCAGTTGTAGATTGCCTATATGTGCGCTCTCTCCATCATAGCTCTGAATAAATTCATGAGATATATTCTCGTGCTAGCCTATAAATTTTTCCAAAAACGACATCCACTCTGATCTAGCATATTTTTCTTGACATAATTGGAACTCCTCGGTTTCCCTATAAATTTGGAAGACCGGTTCGTGTCTACTAACCACCATCGTTATAAGTTGTGAGAAAAGGATCAGGTTGTAGCACAAGGGTTTAGTCAATTGATGAGGTAAGGGTTTGGTACCGGAAAGGAGTAGGCTCGGGACTAGAGAAAGATCACGACAAGGGGGAATATGGTGATGTTGTTGGTAATGCGAATGGTAAGTTTAAGTAAGGATGCCGTAAGGACAATTTATGACCAGGTGAGGCTAATCTGGATGGCTTCACCACCAGATAGGCCATTTCATTTCTACCTGTTACTGTAATGATGAGGATAAGACGTTGGGTGTTCAAGGCATCATTTGGGATAGGTGATTGGACGTTCGGGTAGTGAATATGATGTTAGATCATGGTTTATGATATAAGATAGGTTAGTGAATTTCTTAAGGACAAAATATATTCATGGTTTATCATTGCTATACATGCTTCATATTTTGATATGATTTTTGCTCTTAACCATGTTCAAGAGCTATGAGAGGATTGATTAGGTTTAGGCATATGGGTATGAGGGATAGGCGCATGGGTTTAATACTAAGGTCATAATATCTAGTATATCTTTTCATACTTATTGTAGTTTTATGAGCATAGGAAAATAAATACCATGTTACCTTTGCTTTTACCTTTGTATGATTAATACCCATAGCATGTGTGATTGCTTGTAAATTGTCAGAATTCATCCTTTTAGACTGAAGCTTCTTGAAAACTTGGTACAGGAATATCCTGTACTTTTGTTATTCTTGTGCTTATCTTCTTTTGTATTTGGTTCTGTAGGGTGATCATGTGAGTCTGGAAAATAGTTCTAAAGGGGCTCTTTGACCTTCCCCCATGCCGAAGATGTTGTATATCTATATGCAAGAAGATTCAACATTTTATATCATAATGAATAAAAGATGATAAGAGCAAAAGTAACCAATCAAATTCCAGAAGTACATTTATCACCTAGCATATGATCTAATACCTAAAAGGTGAAATTGCTCTTCTTTTGATGGATTATTGGCAAAGGTAGCATTCAACAGTGAAATAGGGAATATTTATATGTTTGCCAGAAGAACAGATCCCACCTAAATTGCTTCAGAGATTTACTATCATTGGATGTTATAGATACATTTCACAGTATAAGTAGATTAGACTCCCTAGTTAGGGCTCCACTCTTAAGAAGTTTCCTTCTTAGATAGTGTAGGCTTTAGATGTCAGACTGGTAAGTTGACTTAGGGTGATTCTCAAATGGACAATATGTTGCTGATTAATCTGGAGTTTTGTATCTCATGAAAGCCAATAATGACCTTTACTCTTTTTGTTTTAGATGAAAAAAAGTGAATTTTTCAATTAGACAAGTATAGATGAGACATTTTTCAACCAGAACCCATACCAGCAAGCCTGTTCAGTACTCCGGTGGGGTAGTTGTGATAATTAGTGAGAGGTGCCTTCCCTAGGTAGAATGCCCCATTGCCAACAGGCTTGTTCAATACCCTGATGGGTTTACCTAGTCATACCACAGACCGGTACCCGCTGCTAGCAGACCTGTTCAGTATCCCGATGGGTTAGTCTCTTAAACCCTTTTTCCATCAAAGGCTTCTTGTCCATAGTCACCTATTTTGGTTTTTATTAAAGAGTGCTTTGCACGATGATAGGGGAGGCTTGTATGAAAACCTTTTTACAGGGTGGGATGGTATTGGGTTGGAAGGCATATACTCTTCTTTTGTATGTATTTTAAAGATTTGTCTAAAGGAAAAATAAACTTTTATGCACATTATTTCTTTAGAGTGATCCAGATGTATAATTTTGTTTGAAGTTGTCCATAAGAGAATGACCTAAAGTTTCCTTAGGGTACTGGTACATCCTCTGCCATAAAAGTTTTGGTAGTGTTCCCATGGTAGAGAGTTTTCATATACTCATATGTTACTCTTTAATAAGATAATCCAATGAATATTATTGAAGTTTGGTTAGGGTGAGATAGTTTCTTATAGGCTAATATATTTTTTCCTTTAAATCATGCTGAAATACTGGGTAAAGGCAACTTCTAGTCTTTAAAGTGGATTATGGTTCTTTGAGCCATCATAGGTAAAGATTGTGTCCCTCTTTTTATTTTGTTTTTAAGCAACAAAACCAAAAGAGATTAAAGTTTTTCTCAGCAATAGAACCAAAAGAAATTAAAATACTTCTCAGCAACAGAACCAAAAGAAATTAAAATACTTCCCTTTAGTTGTCAACAGAACCAAAAGAAATTATTTCTTCACAAGGGCTGCCATTTGATACTTCATTTGGATTCATAGTTCCATCTTAAGTGGTTGTTGCACGACTTCGTACTTCAGATTAATTGACATAAGATTTTGAAGTATGCGTAGTATGCTTTGTCAATTAGGTAATATGTCTTGATAGTACTGTAGAAGGACAGACTCTGGTACCGGACTAGTATCGAACTGGTACCGGGCCAGAATAGGATTTCTGGTATCGAAGTAGAACAAAACATTGTTGATGACTACAACTAATTTTTTAACAAGTTCGTGAAGGATCAAATAGATTAAAAAAAAATTGCTTACAAAAGAAAAGAAAATTTGCGAAAGTAAAACAAACGGAGGTAAGAGTCTCTTGTTACCTTCAACTTATTAACAAAATTCAATCCACACCTATGTACAAAAAGTTTCAAATAAACCAATCAATCAATGTGGGTCAATAGGAGGATCTCCTTCCTTACTGATCATCTGCATGTCTAAATTCTGTAATATACGAGTTAGGAATTCTTCTTTTGATAGAGGTTTGTTGTAAACTCGCAACCGGTGACCATTCACAAGTAGTGGTGTCTGTTGTTCATCAATTGTCTTTACCTTGATTGAACCATTATCATAGATAGTATCAATTTTGTAAGGTCCCATCCAATGGGTGGTTAACTTACCTTTGAAGTTCTTGAATCTGTTGTCATACAATAGGGCCCAATCTCCTTGTAGAAATTTTTTCTTTTTGAGATACTTGTCATGCCATTTTGTTCTTTGTTATTGAATGATGGTAGTCCTTTGAAGTGCTTCCTGCCTGGTTTCATCCAAATCATTAAGATGCAAGAGTCTTTGTTGTTGGGCTTCATCCAAGTTCATGCCAACTTGTACTGCAGTCCTGAAGGTTTTGATCTGAAATTCTATGGGAAGTAGTACCTGCTTCCCATATACTAACTCATAGGGTGTATGTCCTGTTGTATTTCTCCAAGTGATTCTATAAGCCCATAAGGATTCTAATAATCTGTCATCCCAATCCTTATGGTGCAGCTGTACTATTTTGGTAAGAATGGACTCAATAACTTTGTTGGTAGATTCTACTTGTCCATTTTCTTGTGGATGATAGGGTGTAGATTTCCTATGTTTGATTTGGTACTGTTCTGTAATAGCTTTGACTAGATGAGAGGTAAATTGAGTTCCTTGATCAGTCACAATTTCTCATGGTACACCAAATCTAGTACAGATATCATTAAAAAGGAAATCTACCATTGATTGTTCACTTGCAGCCAGTAAATCTTTTGATTCAACCCATTTAGTCACATAGTTAGTGCATACAAGTATATACTTTTTCTTTTTAGATGCAGGGTTAATGGGCCCTACAAAATATAATGCCCATTTCTTGAATGGTTCAATGATTACTTGGGCTTGAAGTGGCATTTGGTCTTGTGCAATAGGCTTACCCATTCGTTGGCATTCATCACAATTGGATACATAGGTTTTAGCATCTCTGAAAATATGGGGCCAGTAGTAACCTGATTGCAGAACTTTGTAAGCGGTCCTTTTGTCTGCGAAGTGTCCTCCACAAGGGCCATCATGGCAGGCTTGTAAAGTATCATGAATTTCATCTTCTCTTACACATCTCCCAATCAACAAATCTGGTCATGTTTTGTAGAGGCAATCATTGTGCCACATGTAATTTGCACTTAGTTGAATTACTTTCTGTTTTTCTCTAGGAGACAATTTCTGAGGCATCTTCCCTGTCACAAGATAGTTAGCGACATCTGCATACCATGGAGTGAATGTAGAAATAGAAAATAATTTTTCGTCAGGAAAGGTATCTTCTACTGGTTCATTATCTCCCAGATGAATCATTCTAGATAAGAAATCAACCACAAGATTATCTTTACCAGGTCTATGAATAATGTTGATAATAAACTCTTGTAATAATAAGAGCCATCGTGTAACTCTAGGATTTGTTACAGGTTTGTTCATTAAGAATTGGATGGTTGAATGATCAGTGTGTACAAAAGCTTGATATCCTATAATATAGTGTCTAAATTTATTGATAGCATGGACTACAACTATAAATTCTTTTTCTGTGACCGTATAATTAACTTCAGCTGGAGACAGATTTTTACTGACGAAGTAAATAGCATAGGGCATTTGATTTTCTCTTTGTCCAAGGACTGCACCAAGGGTTGTGTCTGAGGCATCGGTACAGATATGAAAAGGAAGGGACCAATTTGGTCCTCTTAATACAAGGGTAGTTGACAATTTCTGTTTTAGAATTTCAAAAGATATTTGGCATTCATCATCCCACTTAAATTCAACTTCTTTAGATAATAATTTGAATAAAGGGGTAGCTAGGCTTGTAAAATTTGGAATGAATCTTCTATAGTAGTCAACATGTCCTAAAAAGCTATGAACTTCCTTTTGTGAGGAAGGTATTATGATTTGTGTGATGATATAAATTTTTTCCGGATCAACTCTCATGCCAGAACGAGAAATGTGATGTCCCAAAACAATACCTTCAGTGAGCGTCATTTTTTATTTTTCATTACTTAAGGAAAGATTAGTTTCCTTACACTTAATCAAGACTTTTTCTAAAATGGCCAATGCTTCCTGGAAGTCTTGTCCATGGACTGTAAAGTCATCCATGTAGACTTCCACACAATCATTGGTCAAGTCAGAGAAAATGGCTAGGACAACTCTTTGAAAAGTGGCTGGGGCATTGCAAAGTACGAAAGGGAGCACCCTATAATCATATGTGCCCCAAGGGTAGGTGAAAGTGGTATTTTCCTGGTCTTCGAGTGCTATTTGTATCTGGTTGTAACCACTAAACCCATCCAAGAACGAAAAATACTTCTTTCTGGACAAGGTATCCAACACCTGATCAATAAATGGTAAGGGAAAGTAATCCCTATGGGTGGCTTTGTTTAACTCCTGGAAGTCTACACATATCCTCCACTTACCATTTTTCTTGGGAAATATGACAAGTGGAGATACCCATTGACTATCTTAAATGGGGTATATGAGATTGGCTCGAAGGAGTTTTTGCAATTCCTCTTTTACAATATCTTTAAGGGCCGGATTCATCCTTCGCTGAGGCTGTCCAACTAGTCTAATTTGTTCATTAGTGTAGATGTGATGTGTGAATGTTTTAGGGTGAATGCCTTTCATGTCTGCATAATCCCATGCAAAGGCATCAAATTGTCTTTGGAGCATTTCAATCACTTGTGTCTTTTGTTCGGATTCCAAACTAGAGTTGATATACAAAGGTTTTCCTGGACTAATCTCAACAAGTTCAGTAGTTTCTTCCTTGTCTGAGGAGGTTGGTGATAAAGTATATAATTGAGTGATATCAGGGTGCCAAGTTTGTTGAAATTCAGAACTAAAAATATGTGACAATTCTGCAAAAGACCTTGTGTATTCAATGCAATTTGTGTCAGCCAAAGATAAGCTTAAGATTTGATCATCTAATTTTTCTTGTATTCCTTCTACTTGTTCAAGTGTTAACATAGTTCTGATGCAATATTCCTCTCCATAAGGGTTTTCTAACCAAATAGGTATTTCCTGTGCCAGTTGGGCAGGAGGGAAGAGGACAAGTTGTTGGCTATGTGTGCCATTGGATATAGTCATCTCACCAGATCGACATTTGATAAAGGCATCTGTTGTGGCCAGCCAAGGGCGGCCAAGAACCACAGGGTGTCCTAGTTTGGAGGATGATTTAGAATAGATGACTAAAAAGTCTACTGGATATTCCCAAGAAGCTAGAGTGACTGTGACATCATCTAGACTTCCCGCAGGGATAATGACTGAATTATCTGCCAACTCGATCATGGTTTGGGTTGGTCTTAACTGGTTGATTTGGAGATTTTGCATAGTGTCAAAAGGAATTACATTAATAGATGCACCCAAATCAATGAGTGTCTTTGGTAGAGAAATACCATTAATTTCAATAGTGACAACTGGGTTTCCAGGGTCATTATATTTGTATGGCATTTCAGAAATAAATTCAGATAATTGTCTCACTACCTGAACAAGAGGAGGTTCGTTCTTCTTCCTCCCTGGTTTCTTAATGCAAATATCCCTTATAATTTTTTCATATATAGGGATATCTTTAATATCTTGAAGTAGAGGTATTTTTATGCACACATTTCATAGTTCATCTTCTATATCTCTGTGCAAGGGTGGGTCGAGTTTCTTCACTAATAGTCTTTCGAGGTAAGGTGGGAGATTAATTTGTTGGGGTACTCATACATACTGAGAAATGATTGGGACAAGAGGAGAGGCCTCTTCTTCTACAGGGGTGGTTTGAGTGTTTTCTTCCTTAGAATGATTATCATTTTCTTCCTGAATTATTACTGCAGGATCTGATTGGTTTACAACTTTCCCTGATCGTAGTTGAATTTCATAGGTGGGGAAGGTTTGCACTTCTGTATTCTGCACATGGTGGGTGGGTCGATTATTGGGGTTAGGGATTGGCTGGGCAGGGATTATTGTTGGTCTTGGAGGATTGTGGGCAACTTGGTTTTTTGGTTGTTGATTGACACTTATAGATACTTGCTGTTGCTGATTAGGATTCAAGGGGGTTGTAAATTTCTGTTGTATAGGAGGTGGGAGTAAATCTTGCATCTGTGGTGGGTTGAATCCAGGTAGTAATTGAGAAATGTTTTCAGGGTACTGTGGATATGTAGGGTAAGAGGGATTTCCATACATAGGTCCCCTCCAACCTTGTTGCCAAGGTTGAGTTTACTGAGGTGTCCATTGTGGATAGGTCACTAGGGAAGGACCCCATTGTTGTTGTTGATATTGTGTATTATGATCATAAAATGTATTGGGATTTTGGGCTCTCCAAGGTCTTATAGAAGGGTATGGTTGTTCTTGTGAGACTCCTCCTCCCCTATACATGGCTTGTAGTTCAAGCAAGGTTGGACACTCAGATGTGGGGTGTTCTAGTGTACACAGACTGCAGATTTCTATGACATTTAATGGGCATTCTTTCTCGCTGTTGTGCTTATTTTGGCATCTATGACAAAATATTGCTAAAGCATCTTCTTCTTGTTTCTCTTTCAGTTTCAGAGTATCTAACTGGTTACTTATTGTGCTCAAGATGTCTGTTTTAACGTTCTTCAATAAGTTTCCTAATTCGGTTCTAGTGACAATCCCTGAGCTTTGTTTTGTATTTCTGCTAAAAGGATCTCTTGGTCCTTTGCCTGTTTTAGCTTGTCCTCTTGAGTATCTCCTACAATAATCTACAATTTCTGAAAAGGGTTTTTGGTGTACATCTCCTGAACTCAACAAGTTTAAAACTTCTATGCAATCATCTCTGAGACCTTTCAAGAATACAGTTCTTACTACAGCTGGGTCTGTGGTGAATAGTTTTGACTTTTGATAGTTGTATAAGAATATTTCTAAGTAGTCTTCAGGGCTTTCATCTTCTGTTTGCTGCATTTTAAAAATATCATTTTTATCATTATCCTTACAATAGTCTTGGTATTTTCATAAAAATGTGTCTTTCATTTGATCCCAAGAAAGGATTGTATTTTCTCCTAAGCTCATGAACCATCTTAAGGTTGAATCTTTCATTGTAGCAGGAAAAATCTTAAGTTTTTGGGCATCGTCTAAGTAGTTATAGCTTCTACATAATATGTCAAATTCGAATAAAAATAAATCTGGATATTCAATTGACATACCTCTGAAAGTGGGTAACGATGATAGTGGGATATTCTTCATGCTGATGTTTCTGGAAATATCCAAGATTGGAAACCCAAAGGTATCAGTCTCTATGGCTGCATTTCCTTCTTCTTCTGCCATTCTATTGATGGATGGTTTAGAAACTCGATTTTTTGTGTCTCCTAAATGTTCAACAG
The DNA here is from genome assembly GCA_009831015.1 of Picea engelmannii. Classification (NCBI taxonomy): domain Eukaryota; kingdom Viridiplantae; phylum Streptophyta; class Pinopsida; order Pinales; family Pinaceae; genus Picea; species Picea engelmannii. Next base: position 208,888 of record ML789251.1, read on the forward strand.
ACTCACATTCTGCCTGCCCCAATACTGATTCTTTCGTTTTAGGTTCTCCTTCTGGAGCCTCGCTGTCTCCCCTTGAATTTTATGTTGGTGGAATTTTTCCTGCACCAGTGTCAGTTGGATTAGTAGGGGGGGGTTGTTTTTGAATCTTTGGAGCTTACAAATCTACCCTTGTTATCTCTATATCTATGCATAAAATGGAAATTTGATTCTTTAACTGAATTGAAATCCTAATTCTATCTAGAAGGTAAGAAGGCAACCTAGCTTCAGAGAACCCCACTTTAGTGGCTACGTGGCTCTTCACTCACGTGTTAAACATTTTATCCTCCTCCCTCAAGCAGCCTTTTAAAAACATTAAAATTTATGCAAACAATCTAAGCTAAAAATCACTTCCTACTGTTTGCAACTCCCTGACAACGATGCCAAAATGTTGTGCTGCTTATATGTTTAGTATAATGCACTCATTAATTATCAATCCGGGATTCATAATCAATAGAGTTACAAGACACCAGTAAGAAAGGTAATTTCTAATGTCACAAGTATAGAATTAAACTAGATTATGCATGCTAGAAACAAATCAAAATAGCAAACTGCAACGCACTTTGGTTGTCTTTCACAGAGAGGCTATCTGCTCCATTATGGCACATGCAAGTATGATATGGAGTTGGTTTGAAAGATCAACTATGCTATCTGACCCAGAAAACTAACTATGCAATCCACACTGCTAAAAAGAAATCACACATCAATCATCAAAGCATAGCATGGGTAGTTCAATAGTCAATATGTTGGTTCTGTTGTGGTTCACAATGAACTTCACTAGTTCTTATCGAAATAGTTTTGACTATTGCTGCCAACATCTATGATCACTCAAGGAAATCAAATTTATGAGAACAAAGCATATGCAAAAACAGAGCAAGTAAAGATCTCTAAGCAATTATATAATGGAAATCCTAGTCTAAGATGTATTGCTGTTATCGAATAGAGTTAAAGCTTTAGCTAATTTAATGTTTACACTACTGAAAATAAATACTAATGTTAATCTATGAAGAGGCTAACCTTTTTTGGGTAGTGGGCCCTTGCCGCTTCAATAGGTCAGCTACTAAAGTCTACAGGAGGCTTGTCTTCAACACACACATTACTCTCTCACTCACATTTCAAAACATAAAATCAAACTTCCGTTAACAACTCAACTCACACTTAATCATAGATCATCAGAATATGGAGATAAAATGACATTCCATTAATCTTCACTCATAATATGTTATGTACTATCGTACGCTGCTTTACATATTGGTAATATGATAACTCTCCTACACTTCCACCATCCTTGGCATGGCTCTTTAATAGTCTTAATCGTGAAACACAAGGAGTTGAAGTGATTTGCAAATCAATCAGTTGTTAAGTTCAATCATTCGGTTACATATTTAGCTTCATCCTCATGACATGAAGTGCATGAGGATGAGACAATCAACAAATTATTCTTATCATAACTTTGCTAAAGCAAATAGACATCCACCAATTGGCTTAGGTGAGATCTGGTACTTAACTTAGTGCATTAGGCTCTTCCATATTAGTACTGGATCATAACAGGTAGATGGTACTGGATCATGATAGTGCACAAAAGGTGGTACTGGATCATGATAGTGCATGGCCATTGGTACCGGATTGCAACAGATGAGATTTAGTACTGGATGTGCTTGGTACTAGATTCGGACAATAGAAGTCTTGGTGCATAGGTACCGGATAACTGAGTTGGTACATGAACGCTAGATATATAGAGGTCAAATATTTATATATTTGAAGCATTAGTACATGAAATATTTAGTTCCCTAACTCAATAAACCACAAAATGCATGAATTAACCATACTTTACCTTATGACCTTATCACTAGCTAATGGTAGCGTTCTTGTCATTCACCCAAGCTTGGGTAGGCCAAAAAGGTATGGATAAGGAGTATAATAGGGTAATGGGGATGTCAATTTTGGGTCTCAACACTGTATGTGAAAGTACCCCAAGAAAAAATAAATGCCATCTTGTGTTGATCCTCAGGTTTAATTTGAATTTGGTTATACCCTGAAAATATGTCCATGAAAGAAAACACTTCGCTTCCTGCGCACTCGTCAAGAATCTGATCGATGGAAGGTGTCAGGAAGTTTTCTTTAGGAAATGATTTGTTCAGGTCATGAAATTCCATGCATACATGAATGGTTCCTTGCTTCTTATTCACAGGAACGGGATTGGATACCCATTCAGTCAAGGGAACCAGGTAGATAAATCCAACATTAAGTAGTTTCTCTACCTCTGCCTTAATAGTAGGGGCCTTCCGGGGATTGACAACTCTAAGACGTTATCAAACATGCTTAGCATATAGATAAGTTATAATCTCATTCTCGACAATTCGAGGGTCGATTCTTGTCATCTATTCATATGACCAGGCAAATACATCTCGAAACTCCTTGAAGAGTTCAGTGTAGATCAAGATTTCTTCTGGCAAACAATCCACACCGATATGTACATTTTCAATCTTTCCAGGGGTACGAGAGATATCGATCGTTAGGGTAGGAGAGATACTCGCCTTTTTTCCTTTAGCATAAATTCCATGCGTATCAAGTGGAACTATGACATGACTGACTATCTCGCTCAAAGTAGATCGAAAGTCATCTTTTTCAATTCTAGCAAGCTCTAGGAGAAAATAAGAGAAATGATGCATATCATCCCAAGATTTGTCAGAACCATTCATGGCTTCGATGATAGCTTCATCCAAGGGAAAAGTCTCATCAAGGAAGTCATGTGAACAAGATGACAAAGTGGCCCAGATGGGCTTAAGAACAGGATCCTCCTCATCCGTCGGCGAGGTAATAGGATCGAGATCGACAGAAGAGTCAAGAACAACTTGATACGCTATCTCTACTGTCGATAGTGGCATGGCCATTCCAACATGCGACTGACCTTCACAAGACAAAGTCGAGGAAGGTAGGGTCCATGGATCATTAAAATAGGAAGTGCGGAAAAGAACAGACCTCTCCAGCGAAACAAGCCTATTGGACATGGCGTTAACATAGTGAATCGGTGCCATGAATTCGAAGGTACCCATAAGGGATGAATACATTCTGACACCAATATTCTCAGTTGTCGACTAAGAATTATTGACCACAGGGATTTATGGTCCAATAGATGCACTTGGGCTAGTATACGCAAAGGATAATTGGTCGACCGTCACAATCTTCCCATCGTGAGGAAAACAAAGAGTGCAGAAGACAGACGATACGATGACAGTCATAGCATATTTCCAATTTCATCCTAATAACAAGTTATAATCGAGGGGCACATCAACCATGTTGACATCCACCTCTACCATCTTCCCACCTAACTGGACCAAAAAGGCAGGAAGAATATCGTGAGGGCGAAAATAACGACCATCAAAACCAGTCAACATGGTTGGAGATTGAGAGAGGTTCGGAGAGACAAGATCTTTCCAATAGATCAAAGACATCACACATGTTGTGGCGCCTTCATCAACAACCACACATTCGATGGTATACTTTGAGTACCCCACATGGATTTGGAATGCCACATGGTAAGGAAAGCGAGGCTTTACATATGTGATATCAAACTTGATAACTTTTGAGCCACTAGGATCTAGAGCTCCTAACATAGATAGCAAGGCATTCCTCTGTGAAGGACACGTCTGGAGTACCTCCAGGGATGACATCACACAAGGGGTTTGACCCAATTCCTCAACATTAGAGTAATTCTGGGCATCTCTAGCATTTGTATTGTGGGTAGAGCGCTTAAGTACTCCTTTCAGAATACGAGGAAATGGCTCTGGTTTTTCGATCTACAAAGGTGTCTCCATAGGAGGAAGAGGAGATTCTAGACCAGGTACAATCTGTGAAGAAATGTACTTGTGAGACTGGGTGGCTAAATTAACCTTATAATTGACCATATTGATGTACAAATGGTCATTGTCTTGTGTCGGTGGGTTTTGACTTCCATCGGCCACATTTCTGGCATTTGAGGAGCTTGAGGCCATGTGTTGGGTATGTGGAAAAGGATTCATTAGCACGATGGGAAATAGAGATAAGAGCCTCACAGCTTCCACAAGTTTAGGGCATAAATGAGTAAGATGATCGTCTGTACAAAGCTTATAGGGAAATTTCACCTTACACCTTTCTTTCTTTCCCTCACCATCATTTTTATTCATCTTCTTATTATTACCATTGTCCTTGGCTTTATTATTATTCTTCCCACCCTTACAATTATTATTACGTCCTTTCTTCTTATTCCCTCCTAGTTGTTGGTTACCATTTGGGTCGGTTGATGATTGCATGGAATGTACATCCACCGATTGAGTGGGATTGGAAGACACAGACGAAGCTGGCCCTCCTGCAGACTGGTTTAGAGACAACTCTTTCAAATGGATTTTCACCGAGTCTGTGGATTTCACACTGGTGGAGCCTACAATGCCATCAACATGAGGTCCGAGATTTTGTCTAGGGTCATGTTGGGCCCCAACAACTCCCCCTAAATTTTTACAAAATTTAAAGGGCCCTCATTAGAATCTTGATAATTATAATGAGCTACAGAATCAACCTTTTCAAATAGTTCCATACCTTGTCTTTCTATGAGACAAACTTAAGACATTCACTATAGTATGAGACATTCATTACCAGAGTATATGTCAAAATTTAGAAACGAGAATAAAATTCTCAATTTAAACAAAACGGTATTTTTTTATCAATTGTTTACTTTTGTTTAAATTATGATTATGTGTTATTTCTTTTGCTTATTAGCAAGTTTGACTATTTTGAATAATGGGTTCAATACTTCATCAAACAATATCTTGGTTGGTTTCTCATTTTCATAAAATCATTTTGTGATATTAATTAATTAAATTCTTTTTTCATTTTGCATCTCATTTCAAAATAAAAATAATAATAATAAAAAACAATTATCCATCATTTGTTTGATTTTGTAAAAAACCAAAATTAATATTTTTCTCTTCTCCATTAAGTGGAAGCTTCTAGAATTTTAAGATCATATTTGAAAGGAAATTATAAACAATGTTTGTTTAGAACTTATAGTTAGTTTAAATTCATTTTTTATTTTATTGTTCAAGATTTTGTTTTATTCACAATTTTTAGGTTATTAATTTAGGTTTCTTTTTGTTTCACAAGTTTCTATTATCAAATATTTGATACGGATCTGATCATGGCTTGATTTTATTATCCAAATACGTTCAATATGATTGATCCAAAAATAATATTGGATTGCTACAAATACTTTTATGAGTAACAACAGATAAAATTTGGAAAGGCGTCAAGATCAGACAAGCGATTTTGCAGGACTGATTGCAGCCAAACCATGAAGAATTTGAAGAAATGGTTGAAAATACATCTCCCAAATGGACTTGGTTACTTTTCACGTAGAAATTTTCTCAAAAACATGCACGGTTGGAGAGATATTTGCGTCTCTTTACGAGACAAATTTCAGGTGGCGAAAATTATTAGTGAAGCCCAGACTATTCATTCATTGTATAAATATATGATAGTGTTTAGAGCCATGGAGATCCAAGAATTGGAGAGGAGGATTTTAATCCTTTCTCTTTTGTATATTCTTTATTTTGTAAACTTTTCTTGTTTTCAAATGGAGTAACGGATGGTTGGAATCTTTGGGAGAATGGACGAGTATTTTCAAAGAAGAATATGTAATTTCAGGTTGCTTAATGGCTTTTGTCCTGTGAGTAAAATGGTTTTATTTTCATTATAATATCTTCATATTCTTTGAATAATTGATTATGCATTGATTTAAATTAGCTTTCATCTATTTTATCAATACATGGTTAATTGCTATCATTTATGTATTAATTTTTTTTTATCTTTAAGAGTCTATTATCCAAAAAAATTCTTCCAGGACTACAGTATGGTGTTTTCATACTGTTAAAAGTTATATGTTGTCCATAATTTCTTATTCCATTTTTTTATGTGTGATTGATCTATAATTTGATTATTTTTGAATTTATTCTTAATGTTAAATGTTGGATACGATCAATATTTAGATCTGAGTTTTCTCTCATTCTTAAATATTGATCATACTAAGATCACATGATTTTTAATTAGATGTCTTTTTGTTGTTATTAATTTACTCCAATATCAAATACTTCTTTGAATGTATTCTAGAAGTGCTAGTATTGTTCTGTTATAGGTTTCCCTTAACAACAGTATAGGCAGGAGATCATACAACAAATGAAGATAAAATCAGTTGACTGATCAGTTAGAGGTTAGTAGATGCATTCTTTTCTTTTATTTAGAGTTGTTTATGAATGAAACGATGATTGCATTAATTATCTTTGACTATTTTTGTGTCACTGTTTCAATCGTATTTATTTAGTATTTATTTGTTTAATATCTTAAAAAAAAAGAAAAAAAAAAGTGTTGTTCATATTTGATTCAAAAACTTTATCAAATAATCATTTTCGCAAGATTTTATGCAAACCTTGTAACCTGTATATAAATTGTTTATATTCACATTTCTTTTTAATAAACATTAGTCAGTAATATATCATTTGTTAGAATCATATATTTTAGGTTAGTTTCATTTCTTTTATTATTTTTAGGACTTTAGTTGGCTAAATGAGCCATTAAACCCATCAGAATAGGTTACACCAAACAGCTTGGATTATTTAGACAACCCCGAACCAGATATATTCTTCCAGTTGACGGCATGTTAAATTTTCCCATCAACAAATGGCGCTAGAAGGAGGCCCGAGGTAAATTTAAGGATTAAATGTTTTACCTCTCATCCTGTCATAATTCCAGATTTATAAATTTTTCTCTTGTGTCATCTTGAGATGCACTGGAAGGTGGGCCAGAATGACAAGCTGGCCTTATAGGAGTCTTTGTTTCGAATTTAATTAATTTCCCATGTCTCCCCAAATCATTGTGATGGAACATGCTTTCCACTTCTCATTACCTGATATTCCCAACAAGACAGTCTCTCTCTTTTCCAAACTCACCTTTGATGGTGGGGGGAATGTATCTGCAAAAGACCATATTAACAAGTTTTGGTGTAAATGCATCAAACATGATATTTCTGATTTAAAGGTTTTGTGCAGATTGTTTGCTTTTACTTTCAAGGGTCAGATTAAACATTGGTTTGAGTCTTTTCCAACATATCACATTATTGATTGGTTTCACTTTGTAGATGAATTTTTAGATACTTTTGAAAACTATGATTACAATCAATTATGTGAAGAATTTCAGACTTTACTAATCAATGGAAATTCATCTCCAGAAGACTTTTCAACAAGAATCCATCATGTTCTCTGTAAATTTAATCTTGATGAAATGTCATTTGTACTAAATCTCCTCTGTGATTCTTGCATCCCTTTCATCTAATCACATTCAATAGCGAATGATGAATCGGTTGCAAATCCTACCACTCAATTCGAGAAGAATTTTGTTCGGAGGATGAAAGGAATCCATTCAAAAATTTTGAGCAAGCAAGGGAGGTAGAATCTATTGAAAATGTTCTTACTGACAATCAAATTGGTTTTTCCTCTGAATAATTGTATAATCAATCCTCGACCATCGTGGAAGAAGATTTGATGTTGGGTCAAGGTGAATGTCCATATTCTTCTAAATTTTGCTCTAATCAGTACTTAAATTCAGTTATTGAAGAACACTTAGGTGAGAAAAACGATCTTAAGCATTCTAACATTCCAATGAAACTGATTAGAGATGTAGATTTGCAATTGGAAGAAGAAACCTTAAACCCTCATCTACAAATCATACCTTATCCACAAGAAAGATCAAATGTTTGTCATGAAAGTTTTGAATTATCTATCATACAAGAGACAAATTTAGATGATCATATTATGTTGAAGAATTTATCACCAAAACAGAGTGAATGTTTTAAGGAAAGTAAAGAGGAATGTTTTGAGAATACCATTGTTAAATATCATAGCTCAAGATATTATTTTCATGTGCTCATTTCTGATTCCTTTTACTTTTTATATCTCGATCTCTTCTTAGATTCTAGTGGACTTGATACTTTACCCACAATATATTACTCTTTTCCATCACAATCAAATCTTTTCGATGTTCCAAAATTTGGTGAAATTAATTCCAAACATAACATTTATGAAGTTGGATTTGATGCTCTTTCACTTTCATCATTCGCATGGAAAAGTGACATGTTGCAAGATGATTTTACACGATTTATTGTTGAAAAAGACAATGCACTTATTCTTATGGAAATAAAATATTCTACATTGCATATTCGTTCTTTGATTAGTTCAAATTTTAATGTTTATGCTTCACATTTTGAAATGATCAATATCATCAAAGGAAGCATTCAAACCAATAATCTAATTGATGTCATGAATCCTCTTATGATGTGTTCCCCATTGATATATACATTTCATCAAAGTCATAGTTTGCATCCTAATTTTTATGACAGGATCTTAGATTGGCTTGAAGATTCGTATTTAAAAAAATTTCATAAAAAAGATAAAGTTGTTCTTGCTTTGTTTCTACCTAAATATCTAGGAAGTAAGCATTACATGATTTTTTTAGATCCTCCATGTGAAGAAATTGATGAACACTTGGAGAATTGTCAGGAGGATGGGGCATTTCGACTTTGGAATATGGTTATGTTAGGTCCCCATAATATTGGCAAGTTTTCCAAACTTACTTATGTTCTTCCATGCCATTATGACCCATATCACGACCATATTGCAGAATGGTTGGAGGATTCATACATCAAGAAGTTTTAAAAGATTTGTAAGGTCATGCTTTTTTCGTTTTTAAAAGAATATATAGGAGGTAAGAATGACATATTTCTTTTGTATCTGCAAATACTACATTCTTTTATTCTAATTTTCGACTTTATATGCCTTGCAGGATTGAAGATACTCTTGTGGCTGCATTGGAAATACGTTTTTATTTAGCGTTTTGATCTATTTAGTAGTTTAGAGTAGGTTTAGGAGTAGGTTTCCTTTAGTTTTCTTTCTCAATATTTCTTTGTGTAATAATGTGGTTATGAACACAAGTGGGTACACCAAGAGAACCATAATATGAATGTTGTCAGAGAAGTCCACTTTAAATCTTTTTCTCTCTGCTTTTCATTGAATATTTCTTTTCAAAAACACCGTATCATTATGAAAATTTTAAATGGAAAGTAAAGAGATAAGTAAATTTGAACTATCAATTCAACCCTAATCCAAGGTGCCACGAGTAGGAATACACTCATCTTAATAATGATTTTTCTATTTTCTTCTAGTCTCAGTTATTTTTAATAATAATGCTTGGTCAAAGTAACATCTCATGCATCACTATCTTAAGAAAAGAACTTGCTCACACATGATATTTTATATGATTTAGTTCTTCCTTTATTTTACAGTGAGATGCTAGTGAATCCAAAAGCTCAAGTTTATCTTTGGCCAAAACCGTTTCCTGAAACGTTTTCTTTTGTTGTTTTGATTTTGTGTACTTCTGATTTTGAATCCCATTAATAAAATTTGATTTGGTTTGTTGTCTTCTTATCTGTCTTTTTTAATCAATATATTTCTGATCAAAGAGCTATTGTCAAAGGAAGCATTTATTTTAAGACTTGTGTTTTTCAAGCAAATTGAAATAGTTCAAAGAGGTCCTGATATTAATATATAGCTCAAACAATTGATTTTTAAGTCAATTGTCACTTTCATTTTGTCCTCAAATTGTCTTTGCCAGAGTATTACACCAGAGATATTGTTTAAATCTTTGAGAATTACGATGACCTTTAAATTTTTTATGCCATCCATATTCTTAAGGAATAACTTTTAAGTGCTTCCCCATTCTCTAGATAATTTCTTAAAGGAAATCTAAAATCTCTAAACCATGATAAAACTTCCAGTTTTGAAAGCAAATAAATAACATGATCAACTATTCACCTGTATTGCAATTAACCTTCAATATCACCCCGCTCTCTTTGTCATCAAGAAATCTATAATTGTATTATTATTTAAAAGTGGCATAAGAGGGTTGGAAGCACTTAAGTGTGAGAAGTGTGTGTAAACCCGTCGGGGTACTGAATAGGCTCGTTGGCAGCGGGTAAATGCACACATGATACTAAGAAAACTTCGTTAGGGTACTGAACAGGCCTAGTCGCAACAAAGCAATGTCGGGTCGATAGGTAGCAGGTATATGTTTTTAAATTAACTTTTATGGAAGTATACATCATGTGGATACAACTATTGGATGGGATTAAAGCATTTGAGTGGGTTAAATGACATCCATGTTGAGGCTATGGACGCCTGCTGACAGTAGTAGCTCTGTCAACAATATTGAAGTTATTTTATAAACATCGTGACTCTTTGATCAAGACATTATTTAGGTTATAATCCCCTGCAAAGAAAATTCTATTGTCTGGTTATAACATTGAGCTTATCCTAATACTATATGGTCTCAGAGTGAATTTATTTTAGGGAGTTTAAATCCTTTTTCAAGTCTTATTCTTTTCTTCCTAAGATGAAATCTTACCAGATCAGAGATAACTGCTTTACCCAGTAAGTCGCCATTTGTTGGGCCCCAACAACTCCCCCTAAACTTTTACAAAATTTAAAGGGCCCCCATTATAATCTTGATAATTATAATGAGCTACAGAATCAACCTTTTCAAATAGTTCCATACCTTGGCTTGCTTTGAGACAAACTTAATACATTCACTATAGTATGAGACATTCATTACAAGAGTATATGTCAAAATTTAGAAATGAGCATAAAAATCTCAATTTAAACAAAAACGCAAATTTTTATCAATTGTTTACTTTCGTTTAAATTATGATTATGTGTTCTTTCTTTTGCTTATTAGCAAGTGTGACTATTTTGAATAATGGGTTCAATACTTCATCAAACAATATCTTGGTTGGTTTCTCATTTTCATAAAATCATTTGGTGATATTAATTAATTAAATTCTTTTTTCATTTTGCATCTCATTTCAAAATAAAAATAATAATAATAAAAAANAATTATCTATCATTTGTTTGATTTTGTAAAAAACCAAAATTAATATTTTTCTCTTCTCCATTAACTTGAAGCTTCTAGAATTTTAAGATCATATTTGAAAGGAAATTATAAACAATGTTTGTTTAGAACTTATAGTTAGTTTAATTCATTTTTTATTTTATTGTTCAAGATTTTGTTTTATTCACAATTTTTAGGTTATTAATTTAGGTTTCTTTTTGTTTCACAGGTTTCTATTATCAAATATTTGATACAGATATGATCATGGATTGATTTTATTATCCAAATACGTTCAAGATGATTGATCATAAAATAATATTGAATTTCTACAAATAATTTTATGAGCAACAACAGATAAAATTTGGAAAGGCGTCAAGATCAGACATGCGATTTTGTAGGACTGATTGCAGCCCAACCGTGAGGAATTTGAAGAAACGGTTGAAAACCTATCTCCCAAATGGATCCGTTTACCTTTTGCGTAGACATTTTCTCAAAACAATGCACGATTTGAGAGATATTTGTGTCTCTTTATGAGACACATTTCAAGTGGCGAAAATTATCAGTGACACCCAGACTGTTCATTCATTGAATAGATATATGAGAAAGTTCAAAGCCATGGAGATCCAAGAATTGGAGAGGAGGATTTTAATCCTTTCTCTTTTGTATATTATTTATTTTGTAAACTTTTCTTGTTTTCAAATGGAGTAACGGATGGTTGGAATGTTTGGGAGAATGGACAAGTATTTTCAAAGAAGAATATGGAATTCCAGGTTGCTTAATGGCTTTTTTCCTGTGAATAAAATGGTTTTATTTTCATTATAATATATTCATATTCTTTGAATAATTGATTATGCATTGATTTAAATTAGCTTTCGTCTATTTTATCAATACATGGTTAATTGCTATCATTTATGTATTAATTTTTTTTATCCTTAAGAGTCTATTAAATCCAAAAAAAATCTTCCAGGACTACAGTATGGTGTTTTCATACTGTTAAATGTTATATGTTGTTCATAATTTCTTATTCCAATTTTTTATGTGTGATTGATCTATCATTTGATTATTTTTGAATTTATTCTTAATGTTAAATGTTGGATAACATCAATATTCAGATCTGAGTTTTCTCTCATTCTTAAATATTGATCATCCTAAGATCACAAGATTTTTAATTAGATGTCTTTATGTTGTTATTAATTTACTCCAATATCAAATACTCCTTTGAATGTATTCTGGAAGTGTTAGTATTGTTCTGTTATAGGTTTCCCTTAAAAACAATATAGGCAGGAGATCATACAACAAGGGAAGATAAACTCAGTTGACTGATCAATTAGAGGTTAATAGATGCATTCTTTTCTTTTATTTAGAGTTGTTTATGAATGAAACGATGATTACATTAATTAGCTTTGACTATTTTTGTGTCATTGTTTCAATCGTATTTATTTGTTTAATATCTTTAAAAAAAAAACCAAAAAGAAGTGTTGTTCATATTTGATTCAAAAACTTTATCAAACAATCATTTTCGCAAGATTTCATGCAAACCTTGTAACCTGTATATAGATTGTTTATATTCACATTTCTTTTTAATAAACATTAGTCAGTAATATATCATTTGTTAGAATCATATATTTTAGGTTAGTTTCATTTATTTTATTATTTTTAGGACTTTAGTTGTCTAACGGAGCCATTAAACCCATCATAATAGGTTACACCAAACGAATTGGGTTATTTAGACAACCCTGGACTAGATCTATTCTTCCAGTTGACGGCATGTCAAATTTTCCCGTCAACAGGTCATAGTTTGACCTCGATGCATCCAAAAGAATATGGTATAACATCCCAGACTGAGCGTATATAAGATCTAACTGATGGGCTTTGAAGATTTCTTCTTCCTCAGATGTAACTCCAGAAGTAGCAACATCCTTCGAGATAGGAGGCTGCAAGGACTTAAAGAACCATTCTAACAGGAAATCCCAGGGAATGCAAGTCTTTATCAACCTCTTACATATATGCCACTAACTAAAGGTTGATAGAAGTTCTAGCATAACATTGCGGATTTGTCCTAGCATAAGGTCGATAGAATTTCTAGGCCAACATCGTAACGAACCGATAATTGGAAGTGGTTAAGGAAGATTAACAACATCTAACTAAAGTTCCTGTATGCCCCCCTAGGTAGCTCGATATACCATTTCATGGAAACCCCTATGAGGGTGCATTGAAATAATCTTAACTGAATGGAATTGTCATTAAGGGAATTCGAAGAGCACCATAGGTGAAAGGTGGTGATGTGATCACCAGGATCTTCACCATTCTTTCCTTCAAATTTTGGAATATTCAAAGGAAGCTTGGTGGGAACAAGGGGCCATGTTGGATCATGACACACAAGGTCATTCATCAACTTAGACAAGTCTGGTAGGTTGAGCGTGGCCATAAAAGGGAGACAAGGTTGCGGCATCTGGCCCCAATCTCCCTGGAAAGATTGTGTTTGGGGAATCGCACCCCATCCAGGGTTCTGGTAAGCACCATGGCCTTGTCCAGGATTGTAAGACTCTCCTCCTGGCTGATTCATAAGAGGTTGGTTTCACACCATTCGAGTAGGAATGTTCTAATGGGGGTTATAAAAATTTCCCCCAACCGGAGTGGCTCTGGGTTGGGGGTTACCCAAGGTGTGAAACTGACCTCTTCCGAGTGTGAATCCGGAGGATAAAGGTGGATTCGTCATGCCAAACGTGTTGGTTGGAATCGACACTGAGGAGGTGAGGGTGTTGGGTTCGAGATATGATCACTTTTATGACAATTATTATACACTTTTGTCGCATGTACATATGTGTTTTTCATCTTTTGAAGGAGCTTTTTGAAGAATTTTATGTTAAAACGGTATGATCGACATAAGGTAAGTGTGATTCATGTTTAATGTCATTATTGGGTATAATTCATCACGTTTTATGATTTCCAAGAGCTAATTCACGTTTTTCTGGTGTTACAGGGCAAAAACACACCATGTTTATGCTTCCGACACTTGATCTGACACTCCTTCCAGCACTCGTTTCGGTACCCAATCTAGCACTCTGTCCAGCAGCTCTTCCTGCACAAAAACGGAGGGCGATTTGACGATTATGGTATTGGCAGATAGTGGGGGGCGAATCAGAGACATGGGTTTTTTTCATGCTTATCCCCTCTAGCTACTGAACTCTTGACAACTAGAGTTTGGGTTGTTATGGTGGGTGATTATTGGCTAGCTCTGTTTCGACAGTTAGGGAACCATTAATGAAATTTGCCAATTTTAGAAGTGGTTTGACCCTCTTTTTATTGAACACTTGGTCTGTAAACATTATAAATGCCACCGTGGTGGTCAGATAATTGTTAAGCAGTAGAAGAAGTCATGTGTTAGAGCCAAACATGATTTTCGCTCTGTTTTTGCATTTTTCAATTGCCAGAATTGTATAAAACTGTGTTTCTGCGTTTTAATGGTGAATTCCTTTTGCTGAGCTCATGATGTGCTTTTAGGGAGTGACCACGAATTGTCGGGGGCCCCACCAGTAGTCTGGTAACTATCTTTGTGTTGTTCATGCATTTTATGATTTAATTGTTGTTAGTGTCTAAAGATGTCCTAAAAACAACCTTAGTTTAACATTAATTTATCAACCTGGAGATTTGTCTTTTATCTCAAGAATATCAGCAAAGTCTATGCAGGGAGCCTAAAATCATGTAGCTAAACCAAATCTGAATTCATCAACAATCAAGTTCCTCAAACGTTCACCAAAGATTCTAAGAACTAATGGAATATAAATCTGATTACTAAAATGTTGTAAAATGGAAATGAACTAATTAATATATTGAATTCACTTAACTAAAAAGCAGTAATTGAATCTAAGTAAGGACTTGCAAAATTAACTATCAATTATGAATTCTGATTACTGGAAAGGAAATAATGAATTACTCTATCTACAGAAAGAAACAACAATTATAATCTAGTCGGAAGGGACAACTAATGTAACTTTTACCGAAAGGAACAACTATCATAACTTTTACCAAAAGGAACAACTATTGTAACTTTAACTGAAAGGAACAACAATCGTAAATCTAAGGAAAAGGAACAACACGGATGAAAATGTGAGGAACTGTCAAGCAACAAATTCAGAAATGGAAATCATTAATACTTGAGGGAAATGCCTGTCTTCTATACACAAACAATCATAAAATCATTAACACACTTATGCATTTATCCTTGGCTATTGTAAAAGATATCTGAATCACAAAATAGAAATCAAACTTCGAACTAGTACAATTATAGAACGAGACAGTAGCTCCTTTAGACTAGGCCCTCGGTCTTCAGAAGTACTGCTATGAGAAACTCAGAACACAAAAATGGTAGAAACACTCAAAACTTTCATTGATTCCATAGCTGGTGAAACATTTACAAAAACTGCTTGCACAGAGCAATTCCGAATCTGAATACTTGAATGCATTTTTTCCTTGTTTTTTCTGGATCTATTACCCTATTATATATTACAATAGCCTGGGTAAATCAAGTTATCCTGAGGATCGAAAGATCCTCAGGATTTCTTTACTATTATAAAGTTACAATATAGAAGATGCATTATCTTCAAAACTGCTTTGCGCCTAAAAAGTCTTCAACCTCCAATAGCTTACGCATAGCCAAGATCTCTTTGGTTATCTTTGACAGTTATTTTATCCAATTCCGCAACAAAATCAAACCATTCCAATCATAATTTAGAATCTACTTAATAAAACTTCAATAGCATCCCTAAGAGACATATTAATCATGTTCTTTCCTATTTATCCCTAACTATTTGAAGAATCAATCAAAATCATATCATGAACTGTGGGAAAAAGGAAGATATTTATACCTTTTTCGTAACCCAACAATTGTTCTCTTTATTTTTCTATACATGCATATTTTTGTTATGTTAATTAGTTTGTTGTTATAGTTTAATTGCTTTGATTGTCTTTTGTAGGTTAGCTTGATGGATTGTGTTAGCATGTATTGATCTTGTAGTTAGGAACGAATTTTTAAATCCCTAGACTAACCCCATGCACAATTAGATATTAGATTATGCTTTGTTTTATGATTTTATAGTCAAGTTAAAAACAGAGTTTTAAATAGAATAGAACAAAGTTTTAATTTGGGTTTTCTTTGATAGGGATTTGATGGATGGATAGAGTTAATTTCAGTTTTTAATGATAGATTGCTTATTTCAGTTTTATATAGATTTTGCTTACTTAGTTGTTGGTTAATGTAGTTGTTTGTTTACTTTTTAATGTCATGTCTTAATTTATGTTTTTAATCATTTCTTTATTGCAATTTGAATTGTTAGAATAGATATAGTATAGTTTTCATTTTATGTAATTTCCTTTCTAGAATTAAATTGCAATTATATTTCTTAGTTAATGGTTGAATTTAGTTTTGGTTACATAGTGTAGAAGTATAATGATGATCTCGTTATGTTGTTGATGGTTCATATATGAATATGCAGGGTATTTAACATTTTTTTGTCATGGATAAACTCTCATTGGATTGTTTAATCCATACCTTTCACTTTGCCATTGAGATTAGTGTTGAGCTTATACCATTGGAATTGTCCTTTGTTGTCAAGTGCCATCGAGATATCATCCGACACCGAAGACATTCACACAACCACCAACATTATATTTGAATTGTCATAGGTTAAAAGATAGTTTTCCTATTTTCGTAAATTAAAGCTAGTTTCTTGCTTTCGTAGATTAGAAGAGATAGTTTTCCTGCTTTCATAGATATAGTTTCTTGCTTTCATAGATTAGAATAAAGTTTTATTGTTGTTGTAGGATAGATAGACTTTGCTTTGATAGATTAGATAGTAGTTTGCTTATTATAGATTAAGAATTAGTTGGTAGTTCTTCTTGCTTTCAATAAAATAGATTTCCTTCCATGCATTAGAAATAGTTTTGCATTGAGCATTTAGTCCACTTGCCTCTTAGGCTAGATAGTTGTTCAATGAGAATTTTTTGATTACTTGCAGTAGTTAGTTGCCTTTGCTTACTTGTCTATTTTCTTTAGTAGGTTAGATAGTTGTCTTTGCTTACTTGTTTACTTGCTTTAGTAGGTTATTTAGGTGTCTTTTCTTGCTTGTTTGTTTATTTTCTTTCATAGGGTAGTTACTCATTGAATATAGGTTGTCAAGTTAAAGAAGTTTTCTTTTTCCATTTGCTTATTATGCTTAAATAGTTGCTTTTGCTTATTGTTGAACTGGTTTTCTTTACATAGGGTTTTACTTTCTTTCTTAGGAACTATCCATTGATCCTTATCCCAAAAGCACTTAGGTTCCCTAGTTTCAAGATGCTTAGTAAGATTTTCTCATTAGATAGTTTTGTTTGAGTATATTAGCCTTAGATAGATACCTTCATTAGCTAGACTATACTCCTATTATCCCTTCTACCTTTGGCATATATTTTTCTACAACTCTAAGTTTACTTACCCCAGGTTGGCAATTTAATTGAGGGTTTTTACTGTGTTTTTAGTGCATATATAACACCCATCATTTTTGGCGCCATTGCCAGGGAGTTGTTTTAAGGTAATAAGTAGTTAGGAAATAGATCATCCTTAGACCTTAGCATTAGCTTGGTATTGGGGGAGATTTAAGACAAGAGGTAAGAACCCACACATATGCTATAGAAGGTTCCCCCAAACCGAATGGTAGTTTTTCCTTTTGTTTTTGTTTTCTTTCATGAATAGACCTAGAAACCCAATGGTAGCTTTTTCTTTTTTCTTTTATGAATAGACTTAGAGACCCAAAAGGGATATACATTAAATCTAAATTAGACCTTTCAACCAAGGTTCCTTCTGATCTTTTCGGGGGAAGGAACGTTCCACTCATAAGATCCGCAGACCGATACCAAAAAACAGGAGCTAGCTCAACCCAAAGAGCTAAAGTAGTCTCTGAAGAGACTAAGACAGGGAACACTATAGAACAAAAAAATGAAGCATCAATAATAGTGGGATAGGAGGCAAGACGACTCGAGCCTTTTATAGAACCAAACAATACAACCTTTGTTTTCTTACCACCATCAGGAGATCCTAACTTTGTGGACATCATCTTTGTGTGAACCAAGTTTTATCAAATGGCAAGATGAATTCAGAAGAAACCATGAGCCCGAAGGAACTTTCTCAAATCCTAGCAGCAGTCGTGATTTCTTCTTTTTGGGAAGAATGCATCTTGACAATAGCCAAGAACTTGTCTACCTCTCCGAAAATATTAGAAGAGTAAAGGTCCTATGAGCTAAAAAATGATTTTCCTTGCCAAAATGCGAAGGAAACTGAAAAATTATGGACTACACCCAGTGGAGAGAAATCATTAAGACCTGATATTGAGGAGTTCTCAACATCCATCTCATTAGATCCTTTATTTACTTCATAAATCAATCATCTAGAAGAAGAGGATCTACACAACATGATGAAGGAGAGCATAGAAATTACTGTTGATGAACATCAAGATTACATTGAAATTTAGTTTCAAGAGGTCATCAGGCCACAATACTATTCTGTTCTTCAACACCTTCTGATGCCCAAACAAGTAGGTTGGTTGGTTCTTCATATCTAGGTAATCACTGCGGTAACTTTTTCATATATGGATATGAGTATGTTTCTTATCTTGCTCCGCACATGGTTACATAGGAAGAATTCTTACACTTGAATAAATATTTTCCCTTTCTTTTTAGGTAGGGTAGGATAGTAAATAAAAGTTGCATGTTGTTAGTTTAGCTTAGAGTCTAATGCAACCTAATTTTATATTTTCTTTTAATAAAATAACTATGAGATACATGTTCCAGTGACTTGATCTCATTAGTCTTTGATATTTTAGACTGTGTTTTTTTTTCTAGAGACTTCTGTAGGTATTTATTTCACCAGGAGTAGACAGTCTCAAGGAAATATAAAAGAAGGATTTGTCTTCGACACATTGCTATACTTGAACCTTGTTGTCCGCTAAGCATCAAATGAATAATGAATTGTTGTAATTAGCCATGTTTTTGCAAAGACTTTTATCTTCTTTTTCTCAAGGCATCTTAAATAGCAGTTGCTCTTGAACCTTCACCACTATATAAGGAAGTGACACCGTAACCATCAAGCTTAGAGGTCTCTCATGTAGTTTTCCCAAGAAACCTAAGGAAGTGAGTAAAGTATCTTTATTAAAGAGTAATAAGGAGGTCTGATTAGCGGTTAGTCATGGATACATCACAATAAATTACAAAAGAAGAAAGTGAATTGAGCCTAGAGATACCTTTCTGTTCTTTCTCAAAGGTACCATCCACTACACACTAAATAACTTGATTATATAATATATTTAGATAGGCCACGTCTGCTTAAGTACCCCTTACATTAGGACAATCACTAAGGAATATATATAACGGATAGTCATCCTCTAACATAAATACCATCCCAATAAAAAGAAAGAAAAAGTTGTTTTCAGAGCTGTCCCCTCCATCTTCTTGCATAAAGCAATCTTATACTAAAATCTTAAAAGATGGAGGCCGATCTCTAAGGGGGTAAGAGGCTAACCCATCGGGATACTGAATAGGTCTGCTGGCAACGTGTACCAGCCTATGGTATGACTAGGTAAACCCACTAGAGTACTGAACAAGCTTGCTAGCAGCGGGGCATTCTACTTAGCGAGGATGGTAATCTGACAAAAAATAAATAATAAATTTAAACTCGTCCTGATGTACGACAATACTTGTAGACAAAGCTGACATGAAGTATGTATGGTTAAAATAAGGTTAAGGAACTCCATAAACTTTCCATTGGGAACTAACTCCGAGACTATATTAAAACTCTCTTGCCTACCTCTTCTTATCTATATATGGGATCTCTTATCCTATAGGTGGGGCCATATTCTAACCGTCTCCTCAGACCAATCTGTGAAATTTATCTTTACACTTTACAAACTGTAAATCTTTGTCTATGGGGAGAAATGACTGGTTTCCTATATTTTTGATTGTGAGGTGTCATAATACTTAGGTGTGGGGGAGGGGTTCATGAGTTGACAAATGATCATTGCCTAGAGAAGTAAATCTTTGTAAAAATTTTGTATTATTTTCATGATACAGGTTATTACATCAACAATCATTTTATCTTGAATTTCTAAACTCCTGTGTGCTATAAATTGTTGTATATGTCCTTAACAGACCACTTTGTTGGTTTATTTTTGTTATAGGTTGTTCATTGTAGGTTTGACATTACATGTTCTATGCAAGTGGATTGAGTGAGCACAGTGGAAAAATCAACAACAATGGAACACTCTTAGCCTGCCTCAACTCCTATTCACTATGTTCGTGGCCTCTGAGGAATCAATTTCCTCAGCCACAAAGATCCCAAGAGTTGGAGACCGCTGATTTAAACACCAACAGTTGCCAAGAGTAAGTTATAACAGGGTTTTCAAAACAGAATTTCAGAACATCTCTGGAGCTAAGGGATACTCCAAGGAGTGGATAAAAGATGAGCTAATCAACCCTCTCATAGTCATCACCAGATTGATTACATGCGAAGGTAGATATTCTGTCTTTAAAGTCTGTTAATTTCGATTATTAGATCACTATTAGTTCAATAAGCTATTGTAACTTTCCCTTTTACTTCTTAAAGAGTCTTGAGAAGATGTCTTCCCAAGTGAGGAAGGATGTAACAAATCCCCATAACAACCTATTTCACCACGGACTTATCAAAATACTTGTCTTAGCTGAGTTGGAAAAACAGGAGAAAATGTGGGATGAGTTCATCTACCAATTTGCAAACCCTCATCTTACAATCAAGACTAGCAAGAAGACTCTTGATCTAGGGATTGTTACTCCACCCAAACCCTCATGCTCAAACTATTCCTTTACTAGACCAAAAGTCCAAGAAACTTGTTGATACCCATACAGCCTCATTGGGCAAAATGTCCAAGAATCCTATTGCTAACCCCCCTCTAAAACTAGTAAAGACCAAGAAGCCTATTGCTAATTCATGGCACGGGGATGTGCCATATCTTTGGTTTGGGGGGAGTTTCCCGAGCTAAAAATGCTAAGAATTGCCCATTTGTATAGAAAAACCATGAGAAGAGGAAGTAGGATTTATATCAAAATTATGTCATACTTTCTTTTTACAAAGTCTTGGGATATTATATCAGCAGCTGTTTGTATTGGTATGCTAAATTATATACTACTAACATCATTGTGTGTGTTATAAGATCCTGTGCGTTTTTATGTTTATGCTATAGAAAATTGGTTATACTTAACTACTCTTTGTGACAAATACAGAGCAATTACAACTGCTAAATACTTATTGCCATCTGTATTAAAACCCTATGAAAAGAGGAACAATTGTTTGAATTCTTACAAATCGATGACATGAAATACAATTTTTCATGTTCACCATGCCTACCAGTACAAACCAAGAATTTTGAATTATCAAATAAAATTTGACATCTCTTGGTTGTAAAATGGTCATTGGTGTGTCTAGGTGTCATTACTACTCCCTCCACTCATCCAAGGTCATAAATTTCCATCATGGTCATGTCATCATTCCTTGTCATAAATTTTCAAATGATTGTCTTGGTCAAAGTTCTAGTTTAAAATTGGTTTCTGAAATAAGGAAGATGAATTTGACAAGATTGAAAGAGGTTTTTGTCAATAATATAACAAGGAATAAAAACCTCCTTCAGTTTATTCACATGTGTTATCATTTGAGATAAATTCCCCAAATACAGTCGCTATAGGAGGGTTTCTGCACATTTGGACAACTTGACTTGAATTCTGTTTTTCAGAGGTTTTGAGAAGGCATTTTCAATTCTTGATGGTTCCATTGTGTATCCGACATCATAAAATTTATATCCATACCACTTTCAGCACAAAAATCCTCTGCGAAGGCCTCCAAAATCCCTATCAAAGACCATGTTGCGCTTCTACAAGTTTTGAGTAACCAACTTCAAGCTGGGATTCTGAACAAATGGGAAAGTAATTTTGAAACCTCGAGGAGTTTTTTTTTTATAAAATACCAAAAAATAATAACCTCTCTCAGTTTCTAAATATATTGTATGGTTTTGGATATATTCTATCATCTTAGAGGCCTATGCTTTCAGAAAATAAAACACTCAGTTTTTCCTGTTTTAGTCATATTTTATTTTCGTGTTTTCCTAACAACTGGAATTGAATTTTTGAAAACCAAGAGAGTTTTTTATCAAGGAAATATTGAAAAAAAATAACCTCTCTCATTTTCTAAATATATGTTATGGTTTTGGATATATTCAATTCTCTTAGAGGCCTAGTTTTTCAAGAAATAAAACACTTTGTTTTTCCTGTTTTAGTCATGTTTTCTTGGCGTGTTTTCCTAAAAATGGAAAGTGATTTTTTGAAAAACAAGAGAGGTTTTTGTCAAGGACATATTCAAAAAAAAAAACCTCTCTCAGTGTTTACACAGGTTTTACTGTCTTGTAGTTACAGGTGTCACTTTGATACCTATTTTTCACAAGTTCGCCAGGCTAGAATTGTTGTGCTTTTGGGAAATCACTTTTGGAACTAATTTTGCAGAGGTAAAATTGATGTTTTTCATGGTTTAAAGGATCAAGGGTATAATATACATATCAAGGCTTCCTCACAGGTCATCAACAACCTCCAAAAACTCCAAACCCTCCAATTCAAAATTAGAGAGCATGAAACACTGAGTCGCATTTATGCTATGATAACGTTGTCCTACAAGCCACGATGAATTATCTGCAGCATTAGGTTGATGATATTACTACCACCAATAATAGTCTATGGATGCAATTGAAACACCACAAAAATCATAAGTCAAAATCCCCCGAGCAAGAGGGAGAAGCTTCTAAAGCTAATCCACCCCCTCCTTCACAAGTTTCATCATGAAGGGCAATTTCGTTTTGTTTGCAGTGGGACTTGCAAAATCTTAGGTGTGGGGGTAATGTTGGGGCCAAGATATGATCACTTTTATGATGGTTATTATACAATTTTGTCGCACAACATTTCTACTTCCGGCACTTGATCTGGCACTCCTTCCAGCACTCGTTCCGGTACCCGATCCGACACTTCGCCCAACACCTCTTCCTGCACAAAAACGGAGGGCGATTTGGTGGTTATGGTATTGGCGGCCAATGGGGGGTGAATTAAAGACATGGGTTTTGTACATGCTTATCCCCTCTAGCTACTGAACTCTTGACAAATCAATTTTGGGTTGTTATGGTGGGTGATTATTGGCTAGCTCTGTTTTGGCAATTAGGGAACCATTAATGAAATTTGCCAATTTTAGAAGTGGTTGGACCCTCCTGTGGTTGACTACTTGGTCTGTAAACATTATAAATACCACCGTGGTGGTCAGATAATTGTTAAGCAGTAGAAAAAGTCGTGTGTTAGAGCCAAAAACGATTTTGGCTCTGTTTTTGCATTTTTCAATTGCCATAATTGTATACAACTGTGTTTCTACGTTTTAATGGTGAATTCCTTTTGCTGAACTCATGGTGTGCTTTTAGGGAGTGACCATGACTTGCTGGGGGGCCCACCAGTAGTCTGGTAACTATCTTTGTGTTTTTCATGCATTTTATGATTTAATTGTTCTCTTTATTTTTCTGTACATGCATATTTTTGTTATGTTAATTAGTTTGTTGTTATAGTTTAACTACTTTGATTGTCTTTTGCAGGTTAGTTTGATGGATTGTGTTAACATGCATTGATATTGTAGTTAGGAACAGATTTGCAAATCCCTAGACTAACCCCATGTGCAATTAGATATTATATTATGCTTTGTTTTATTTTATAGTCAAGTTAAAAACAAAGTTTTAAATAGAATAGAACAGAGTTTTAATTTGGGTTTTCTTTGACAGGGATTTGATGGATGGATAGAGTTAATTTCAGTTTTTAATGATAGATTGCTTATATCAATTTTATATAGATTTTGCTTACTTAGTTGTTGCTTAATGTAGTTTTTTGTTTACTTTTTAATGTCATGTCTTAATTTCTGTTTTTAATCATTTCTTTATTGCAGTTTGAATTCTTAGAATAGATATAGTATAGTTTTCATTTTATGTAATTTCCTTTCTAGAATTAAATTGCAATTATATTTCTTAGTTAATGGTTGAATCTAGTTTTGCTTACATAGTGTAGAAGTATAATGATGATCTCGTTATGTTGTTGATGGTTCATATATGAATATGCAGGGTATTTAACATCATGGCTAAAATCTCATTGGATTGTTTAATCCATACCTTTCACTTTGCCATTGAGATTAGTGTTGAGCTTATACCATTGGAATTGTCCTTTGTTGTCAAGTTCCGTCAAGATATCATCCAACAACGAAGATATTCACACAACCACCAACATTATCTTTGAATTGTCATAGGTTAAAAGATGGTTTTCCTGTTTTCGTAGATTAAAGATAGTTTCTTTCGTAGATTAGAAGAGATAGTTTTCCTTCTTTCATAGATATAGTTTCTTTCTTTCATAGATTAGAATAAATTTTTATTGTTGTTGTAGGATAGATAGACTTTTCTTTGATAGATTAGATAGTAGTTTTCTTATTATAGATTAAGCATTAGTTGGTAGTTCTTCTTGCTTTCAATAAAATAGATTTCCTTTCATGCATTAAAAATAGTTTTGCATTGAGCATTTAGTCCAGTTGCCTCTTAGATTTCCTTTCATGCATTAGAAATAGTTTTGCATTGAACATTTAGTCCACTTGCCTCTTAGGCTAGATAGTTGTTCAATGAGAA
>ML789251.1:238881-250644 GCA_009831015.1 Picea engelmannii
TCAATAAAATAGAATAAGGCGGATGTAAGAAGACCTAATAGAAGCTTCCGCTTCTAGAAGGATCTTCCTCTAGATGCTTCTTTTTAGTATAAATAGGAGTCGAGGGTATGAGAACCCTAGCTTGGAATATTATTGTAACAGAGTGCTGCTCGACTGGAGGTTGCCCTCTCGAAGAGGCTTGTGAACATTGCTATCTGATTCAAAGTGCTATTTCTGTTGCTATTTCGTATATCATTTCTGTGTATTGTGAAGATTATGCTGGATATTTTACTGTTATTTTGTCATTTCTAGCATTTCATTTCTGTTCTACATATTTTATATATCTGGTATCTTGCAGAGAAGTTTTTGATTACTTGCAGTAGTTAGTTTCCTTTGCTTACTTGTCTATTTGCTTTAGTAGGTTAGATAATTGTCTTTGCTTACTTGTTTACTTGCTTTAGTAGGTTAGTTAGGTGTCTTTTCTTGCTTGTTTGTTTATTTTATTTCATAGGGTAGTTACTCATTGAATATAGGTTTGCAAGTTAAAGAAGTTTGCTTTTGTCATTTGCTTATTATGCTTAAATAGTTTATTTTGCTTATTGTTGAACTAGTTTTCTTTACATAGGGTTTTACTTGCTTTCTTATGAACTATCCATCGATCCTTGGCCCAAAAGTACTTAGGTTCCCTAGTTTCAAGTTGCTTAGTAGGATTTTCTCATTAGATAGTTTTGTTTGAGTAGATTAGCCTTAGATAGATACCTCCATTAGTTAGACTATACTCCTACCAGCCCTTCTACCTTTGGCATATATTTTGCTACAACTCTAAGTTTACTTACCCCGGGTTGACAATTTAATTGAGGGTTTTTACTGTGTTTTTAGTGCATATATAACACCCATCAAAGGGTATAGGACAAAACTTGAGCAAAAGCTTGTCCGCCAAGTTGGTTGCTCCACCTAGAAGCAACATGATTATACCTGGGATTAAAAGAGGGAATGCATCCCATAATAGGAATCATTTGAGGGATATAAGATCCACCAAATGAGAATGGAGTATAAGGAGGATCTGTGCCCTAAAGACCAATGCTAGCATTAGGGCCAGCAACTGGGATGGAGTTTGAAAAATGAGAGGTAAAATTTGGCATACCATAGGAAAAAGGGATAGAGGCCATAGGAATGGACTGAACATTATATCCCAGTGAGTGACCAAGAGACTCAAATGGGTTCATGACAATAGGTTGAGCATTCACTATAGGATGGGCAATAGTGATGATAGGTGACTTTGACACTACAACCATTGTGGTTGCAGTAGTCAAAGGGGTGCCATTAACTATAGTACGTGTGGGAGTCAAGGGGATCCCAGTATTTTGATGACTCAGTTTAGTACTCATCATGTAGAATCACAAGTCTAAAAAGTGGAAGTGTGTGTACCACGTTTAATAACTCTATGTCTTTTAGAAGGCAAAGACTCAAAATCCGGTGCTAACTGTAACAAGTGGCGAGACTGGCAGGGAAGCTGGTATGACTGCACGATGACTTAACACTCAAGATATAAAAACAAATCCTAAGGCCAACCAGTAATCAAAGAGCACACCAAAAATAATCAAACAACCAATATGCACACAAATAGGGTAAAGTGGCTGAAAGAGGCCTCCCTCCCTAAAGTAGGTATGCCTCACCCAAGAGGGGCCTGAGACTCCCTGCTAAAGATCGTAGGCATTAGAATCAGTTATAAGGGCCCTCATGGGCTTAACAACCAGTCGGTCAGATCCCCCTAGAGAGGTAATCCTCCATAAAGGTTGTGTACTGTCCGACCCTTATTTGACCCAAGGTACCTGTAGAATAACCTTTGCAAGTAACCTATGTGGCACCTAAGTCAAACAACTAAGAAACCACTGTATAACCGATGCACAGGTGAACATTCGTAAGTCAGGTCCACTATATGGGCAGGGTAGCAAAGCCCAAAACCTTGAAAGAAACGCCTCTCATGGAGGTAAGGGCACTAGCAAGATCCCCAGATACGAATAGATCCCCAGAAATATCTCCGACACAAAGAAGGTATTGGGGGGGATATACCTTCAACCGACCTTGTGAAACCTCGTGATTAACTTCGGTGTAAGTGGAGCCTCCTGATATTACCGATTATAAAATGGATTTCTCCACTCCCTTAGTCAGACACATATGTTGATTTAATAGACTTGGAAAAGTTTACTCACAAAATCCTATTCCAAGGCACTAAATCCTAAGCTAGTTTGTGCACCCTAGAAAATAAAATTGTTACTAATCAATTTTAAATTACAATGTTAATTTTAATGCCCGTGCTTACTCAAAAGGTGCAGTCATGAAACTAGTTATGTTATGACTCAACAAGTAAAGTAAATGAATATGAAACAATGCAAAGTCCTAACTTCAATTTCCAATGAATGACATGCTTCCTAAAAAATGAAATTTTCAATTCAATTCTACAATTCTAAATAAAAATCCAATATTTCTTTACATGCACTAAGATAAATGACAAAGACTCAAAAGATCAAAATTCCAATCAATGTAAAATGCCTAATATTTTTGTATTTTCAATATAAGAAAAATGAAAATGCATGGACTCAACAACAACTTGATATATAAAGACTCTATTGTGTATAGAAAGAGACAACTCAAGTAGGATACCAAGGAGCAAAGAACCCAACCCAATGTATATGAACAATCAAAATGAAAATATGATGAGAAAGGCATCGCCCAAAAATTCAACCAAACACATGTTTGTTGTCATCCCATAGACACTTAACAATCACTATAGAGACCTAAGAAGACTCAACAATCATCAAAACCTACCCAGAAACCACCAAACCCAGAAATCAAGAAAAATAGATTGATGTACGCGACTGTTCAAGGGAAAAGCGCATATGTATGAAGCTTGCAGAAGGACACACATATATATGTGCCTGTCAAGCAAAAACTCGCGTATATGTGTCAAAAACACAGCTAGGATAAGGAGAAGGATGAAAGACTCAGATATAGAGTGAAAAGAGGTTGTCAAGAAATCATGCAACAATAAAATCAATATGAACGAGAGCAAACTAAGGAGAGAAACACTCCAAACCCCTAAAAAAGAAGATTCAATCCCCAACATGGTCGCCAATTCTGTTACAAGGAAAATCTCTCTATGGCTAGGGGAAAACCACAAAATACATAAATGACTACAGAAATCAACTCTATTCTCATGTATGCTATATAAAAAATATGTTAGCAAGACAAGATAAAAGGCCTACCTCATCCAGAAGTTCGATGAAGTCCACCATTGAGCACTTGAACCAAAACAATATACCTGCAACTAGTGCTCAATAACCAAGCAACGCAAGCATATGGTGATAACATATGATTTTATCACATTCAATAGAATAATCCATTAACATTCATAAAAAATACACCCATGGAATAATAATTCAAATTTTTGCAAGATATCAATTGGATGAGAAAAGAGTATTTCTATTAAGATATAATCAACAAAAGTGAATAAGTTACAGACTTTCGTGTCGGCACGGTTTGGAACCAAGAAACTAATTTCCTTCCAGCTAGGCCTCCACCAATTCAATCCTCCACCAAAGGCAATCTCATGTAAGAGATACAATGGATTTCTCACTCAATAAGGGAAGATCTTAGGGGATGAATATTGTGTTCAGAATTAAAAGATAAAGGGGTGCAAACTCAATGTGAAGTGAATCATTTCTCCAGAGTAACTTTTCTCTCAAAGTTGAATTCTTTCTCTTCTTTCCCATAGCTCGGAATTGGCCCATTTATAACCTTCAAGTGGAACTGAACAACCGAGTCGGAATGTTTCCAATATATGGAAGGCCAAGGATCATTGATCTCTTGTTGTGACATGGAAACCAGACACTATTTTTCAATTTTGGGCACATTTCCTGATGTACGCGGGCTGTAGTGTTTCAACCTATGTATACTCATGATGTATAGTAGGCAAGGTGCATATATGTGGAAAAAATTGAATTTTTAGCTCTGGGATTTGAAAAAAGGGATGACAAGTCTACATAGGGAAATGGAAAAAGGCCTTTTGTGCAAGATTGCATGGGGTGAGGAAAATATTTCTATAACATGGACTAGGTCCACTATATTATTAAATAATTCCCATTATGGTATTTATATATATTAATATGAACATAATAAATGTAAGAGGACTTATTATAATGTTCTTCTTCTAGAAGTTCCTCCTCTAGAATGTTCTTAGGTGGTTGGTAGCACTATATAAATGATTTCAAGAAATGAAATGGAAATCAAGAAGAAAGTATTGAATTTAGAGTGTGTATCTTATTAGGAGGTTTCCCCTTTGAAGAGGAAAGCGAATGGGAGAGGATCCCTTCCATAATAGGATCCACTGTATGGTGTTTTCCTACCTCAAGGGTTTTGGATGCATTCTTGTGTTGAATATTTGGTGAATGGTTTGGCTTATTCTTGTTAATATTAAGAGTTATTTATGAAGTACATTTACAGATCTATTCAAGTACATAACAATTGGTATTAGAGCTCTTTCCTTGGCCAAAGAAGGGAATAAATTTTTGGTTCTTTTTGCATATTTTTTAAAAGGAAAAAAGGGGGAAGTGCACTTTAGGTTCAGATATGAAACTTTATGAATATAAGTTACCAAAAAATTTTGGATATTTTAATTCCTCTCATAAAAATACCCAATTTCAAAAATAAATCGACTGAAACAGATTCCGAGAAGTAAAGTTATCAACATTTTAAATTCGATAATTTTCAGTGTTTTTCCGAAAAAAGCCGCACAATTTGCAGAATAAGTTATTTATAAACCCTAGTTTTGGTGGAATATTATTTCTAAGAAAGATTATTTTCAGTGGAAAATATTGTTGGGACAAGGGTATGCCTAGGGTTCAACACTTCAATAACTCACCAACAAAACCCTAACTTTCATCCCTTTCGGCAACACCTGTGAAGCAAATGAAGACTCACCCGAGGTAGAGGCAGGGATGGTTGTAGGACTCCGGTGTCTGCAACCTTAGCTGGGACACAAATCTATGATTACAATACTCTAACAAAGAACTTAGAAGTTACCATTCATCAATATTTAACCAGTATTTACTTCACAAATAAAAAACCCTAATTACAGAGTAACATAATACTCAACCAGATCCACACATCTAAGCACTTAGTATAAAGAAACATATCAGATCTAGTATTCATTCACATCATTGAGCAATAAGATATTATATCATATGCTTCTAACATTCATAAAGATAAAAAAACTAAGAATAAATCACATCAAAGGAACAAAGCAATAATCTAAATGCACAAAGAAACCATAACACATGATGTATGTGGTTCACCCCCAGCCTGGGGCTACGTCCACCAACTCTCATCTTCTTTATTATCTTCTTGTCAAGCTTCTCATAGGAACATAACATCAAAATCCTACTCCCCAGAGGACAAGATATTTGCACGGACCTCGCTAGATCCTCCTTCCCTGAGCTAGGTTACAGCACAAAGCCCTTACACAGTCTCTTACAGTTACTTTCACTTAGCCTTGCAAGTCTCACATGGTATGCACAAAGCATGTACAACTATCACTTGCACTTAGCACTTAGCATCACATGCACCCTTACTTACATCACCTATCTTTCTATATATACATTACAAAAGGGCCTAAACATGGGTAAACCCATGGGTTGGCATCCCATACCTGTTACATAAGACCAAAACCCAAAAATTCCCTAAAAAAGGGGCTGAGATCCCACGATCTCTACTTTGACTTGCGCTCCACCTTCGACAGCCTGTCGAAGTCCCAAAATAGGTCAAACCTGACCAAGGATCTCCAAAACTTGGTCAAGGGCTAACAGGCCCCCAACACTCATGTGTGACTCATCTCGATTCACTCTGATCTGGGTAGCTCTGCTTCAAAAGCCTCGAGCCTAGCTTGAGATTCTTCAACCCACTTCTTCGCCAGGGCCTCCTGCTCAACGAACTCCTGAAGAAATGCCTCATTCACAGGTCCCTCTAAGTGTTTTTCTACTGAAGTGACTACTTGTTCCAGCTCTGCTCCTCGTCCTTCAATCTCTTCAAACAGTTGGCAAGATGCATCTTGGACTGGCTGGAGCCTCTGAGTCACTTCCATGACTTTGATCTGTATGGCATGGACATGCTATTGAACAGTGTGTTGTCCTTGGGATCGTTTCATTCTCTCAACTACTGACAAGAGCTTCAACTGTGCCTAAAGTATTGTTGCTTGCTGCTTGGCCTCCTGGAGTTGTGACTCCAGTGTCTTTAGTTCGGGATCCTTAGTAAGTTGCTCATAAGTCTATGCACTTATACTGCTAATATGTTGACATTCCAAAGATAATGCTCTGATCCTCTCAACTGCGCTCCAAGTAGTGGCTTCTCTTTGGTCTCATATGTCCTGCAGAGTACTTGGTACTGTTTGTAGCTCTAGATCTTCTATTCTCTGTTGAAGCTGCTAGATGGCTTCAACAAGCTGCGCTACTTGATGCTCCACTAGGTATTCCTCCTTTTCCTCTAAGCCCGTCATAGAGAAAATTTATTTGTTGACTACTTCTTTTACTCCAACCTGCTTTGCGAGCAACTGTTCTTTCTCTTGTTGGATCTTTGATTTCTCCTATTCGAACTTTGTTTGGAGGGCAACCTTCTCCTATTGTGAAACCATGCATTGTTCTATCACCTCCTCTTGTGCTTTCTTGAGGGCCACTGTGGCTTGTTTTGTTTCTTCTTGTGCATGACGAAAATGGGATTTAGTCGCATCGACTAGTTTGCAGAGTTGGATAGGCTCATCTCATAACTCTATTTCTTCTTATGGTGGGGGCATAGTGGACATTGCGCAGCTGGAGTGAAGGACCTGATGTACCACTTGTAGTTCTGCTTCAATTTTCTCATACATGGTCTCTTGCTTAGCTTCATTTCTCTACAAAAGATGTTATGAAGCGTCTGATATAGCTGCGATGATGAAGTTGAAGTCATCGAGTGTGAGCACAGTCTGCAACTTGGTCTTACTATATTTTGACTTCTTCCGCGATGTGGGCTTCGTGGGAGAAACCTTTCTTTTGTGAGATGGATATGCATCATGAGGGGGATTCTGTGGTGGTGTTACTTCATGTTGCTTCTACTGATATTCTTTTCCACTATTATCTTCTTCATCTACTTCGTCATCACCTCCTCTTCCAGGTGATTCTGAAGTAGTTTCTTCTGATGCACTGCTCAACTACTGAACTTCTTTTGTCTTCTTCCTTCTACTAGTTCCATGTGTATCATGCCCTTCACGAGTGGTCACCAAGCTTCCAATTAGTTCAGGATCAGACAGTTCTACGGGGTCAACAGGGATAAGGAGATCTATAGGCCACTGCTTAATTATTTCTTCTAGGTCCTCCTCTGTGAGTTTTTAATAACTTCGTAGTACTTCTTTGTGTTCGTCTCTGCATGCAGTGATGTAGATAAAATGTCTGTCTGCGTGGAACTTAGTAAATGGCATGAACATATGCATGGTTTTCGGTGTTATATGGGGGACAACCTTAATAGCCCTCTTTAACTACAGGTAGTAGGTATGGAATATTGTGTTCGACTGCCACTGTTTTTCGATATCACTCGAATACCAGAGCATGGTAAACCTCATAGCAAGCGGCTTGAATGGCTCAATGTTAGGGAAGGTCACACCTTTCGACATCTCCCAAGATTTAAATGCGACAAGGATCAGGAGCCAGCTAAAGTGGAGCTCATAGCCCTGATCCTGAGCTTCACGATAATCCAATTCTAGTTGATTGACTAAGTAACTAGCCTAGTTCATCTATAATCCCTCCATGCACTTTCCCACAAGGTCAACGACAAATCCCGTGACCTGCGTGGGTCTATTCTTCCTTACTAGCTTACCAACAATCAACTGACAAGCAAGGTGCACTACGCCATTCTGAATGGGAGCTACCTTGTAGCCTTGTGTTCCCTTCTCTACATCACCATAAGTATATTTAATCCTCTATTCCATGGCGTTATCTATAGCCTTACCTGGGTAAAATTCTTGCGGTTTTAGTCCTTGCATGATTAATCCGATGATCTGATGGATCAACGCTGGATTGATGGTGATGCGTTTTTCTATCCATAAATAACTGCCATGGAAGCTCGATAACAGGAGATTAATGCACGCGTTAACCTCCTGGTGCCTTCAAAAATGGGGTATTTTCATCAATTTTAGGATGGTGGACTGTGCGAGGTCCATAGTCCATGGTTGGGGGATTATTATCGACATCTTCCCCTTCATCCTAGTCAAATACCTGTGAAGAGTGAGCATGTTGAAGTTCTTGCGATCTCCTAGGTTAAATTCGTTGATATTTAGTGTCATGATCTTATCTGGCTGAGGCTTGCCTGTGTATATCACCTTCAGGAGGTATGTAGTGACCAAGGTGTAGTCAAAGTCCCTAGGGACACTTTCATTATTCACTGCACCGGCTAGAGGCGGGATGTAGTCGAGAAGGATGGAAGGGATTAAATTCATGTTTACCAAGTCATCTCGATGCTTGGTTCTTTTCTCATTTGTAGCTCGGGATGGTCTAGATCTGTGAGCATTCGATGGGGAGGTTTTCACTCCTTGCGTCGATGAGGCTTAAACTCTTGTGGACATCACTCTTTCTACCATTAGATCAATTAAAATTCCCTCTATTAAATTTTCCACTGCGCTGAGCTCGTCTGACATGCACGCTCGAGATCGGATATCTCAAGCTGATGAACAATTTGTCAATGCAATAGAATGGATGGAAAGGTATAAATAAGCATAACATAGTAATAATGAGTTCTCTAGTTGGCTCGGATACAATTCGTGAAAGTGTGCTCGGTGGAATAGTCGACGGGATAAGTAGACAATGATGTAACATATCCTTCCAATGGACAAGAAGCCTTCATCAATGTAGTTCTGTCCATTACAACGCGGTCCCAACAGTCCGATGGTGAGCTTTCTGATCATAACTATTATTCTAACCATTTGGGAATGTCAATCTAATGGTTATAATGCCTCCAACGATCATATCTCTCTGCCATGGCGAAGAGCCAATCTGAGTTTCTCTGATATTCTGACGAAGTTCAAATTCTGGAGACCTTCCTTCTGTGAAGTTTTCTCTGGAACTTCTTGTAATTTCTCCAACTTTGCTTTCTTCTTGCTCAGCTTTCTAGCCTTCTTCCCTGTGATCTGCGTTACTAGGTTCCTCTTCCCATTCTAATTCTTATCTCCTCTTGGCATAGTAACTTCATGTTGTTGATGGTATTTTGTAGGGTTTAAGGCCAATACTTCTTCTCTGTTTGGGGTAGGTGATCTACTCTCTTGTACAGACAGGTGTTTCAAGTCTTCTTGTGTTCTTTCAACTTCGAGATCCAGATATCTGGTCCTCAGTAGCTTCAACTGGTTTTCTTGTTCTTATAGTAAGTGTGCTATTCTCTTAGCCATGAAGTCTCGTATTTCTTTCTTTTTCTATTCTAGATCTTCCTTTTCTTGTTTTCTTCGGATCTGATCTTTCTCAATGCAGGTTTGATCCGGATTATTTTCGGCACGAAATGAGAGCGGAGATATAATAAAGAAATGCACAGAGATATTGCAGATATTCAATAATATAACAGGAATGTATCAGAGATGCAACCATAAACACAAATATACAGTAATACATGATTTCTATTAATCAGAGAAATGTACAAAGACTGTAAAAATACAAAGTGAAAGACTCGCTAGAATGGTGGCAGCTTATCTCTGAGAAGAGATGTGATGGCTACTCGCATTCGTAAGAAGATGATTAAAATGAGGCTCTAAAGGCCCTTTTACAATAAATGGGAATGCCAAAATTCCTAGACATCAAAAAACCTAACCCTAGGAGATGAAGTGCCAAAAGTCATGTGGGCCCCATTTGGGTAAGTGAGTACATCAACTTCCCGGGGTCGTAACTTTTGCATACGATCTTCGTTTTAGGCGTGTGATAGCTCGTTGGAAAGGTATTGTCAAGGAGATTCATTTTGGGGGCTCAATCATGCCTTTGGCTATCATTGAGAACCTTGATCTCGAAAAACCTTCATTTGGACCCTCAAAATTCCCCCGGAAGTTAAAACCTGCTAAAAATAGTAAATTGCCAAAATGGCCAGAAAACTATTTTGAGCCATTTGGAAAAGGTGGGTGGCCACCAATATCCACCTGGATCAATCCTCTCTCCTTAGGAAGTAATGGTCTCCATTTCATTGAGTTCCCGGGGGAGAGGGAAAAGCATTTGTTGAATCTGCATCTTGGTGAGCTGCTTGTCTTGCTGGAGAAGTCGCGCTGCTTAGTTTGTGGAAATCTATCACGAACCTGTGGCTGGAAGGTTTGGAACTTTTTAACCAGTCTGGCTATTTTAGATGACTGTGTGCAGAAGGAATATTCGTTCTTTGCTGCAACCTTGTTGACCTACTTCTGTTGGATAGAAGGTGCTTTGGTCGAAGCTGTGGTGGCTGCAGTATCCTTCTATTCACCCTTTGAACAGACTGTGGAGAAGATGAATTTTGTAGTGTCAGATACTACCTTGTGGCACTGTTTAGGTGGGGTAGTAGTTGGAACTACCTCTGGTATCCTGTAGAGATGACCCCCAGAGTAATAATGACACTACGGGGTCGAGACTCATAGATAGCATGGCGTTTCCACATATATGGCTGGCCCAAGAGAACATCACAGACATCTAGTGGGGCAACATCACATAATACCTCATCCTTGAAGGGTTGGATGCCATATGAAAATTGACACTACTGGCTGACACGAAGATCTCGTCCTTGGCGAAGCCACCCAATGTTGTATGGTTGCGGGTGTGGTGTTGTCGACAATCCTAACTGTTTGATGACCTCTGCCGAGATGAGGTTCTTCTGGCTTCCGCTATCAACAATAAAATGCAGTGGGGTCTCCTTCACCCACATCTGTGAATGAAAAAGGCGCTCCCCCTCTTCTGGATCTGTTGGTTCTTCTGGTTGAATTGCTGCGGTCGCGACAATAGCAGTGGGGTCTGCGTCGATGATCTATCTTTTACTAGTATTTTCAGAATCAGATTCTGAATCAGGGTTCGGCTCCTTGTGTTTGATCTCGGCAACCAATGACTATTTTGAGCGACATTCTTCGGTGTTGTGCCAGGGGCTTTTGTGGAAATCGCACCATTTTCCGGTGTCCTTCTTTGTCTTCCCGTGACCCTTCTTTTCCTATGGCTTGGACTGGTTTTCGGGAGACTGTTTGTTTGGGTTGTCTTTGTCATACTTTGGTTGTTGTGGATTTGCAGACCCGAACTCCCATTTGTTCTGGTGCTTAAATTTCTACTCGATTTTAACAACATATTGATAGGCAGCACCGAGTGATGAGATGTCCAGAAAATCCATTTCATTTTTGATGTATCTGTGTAGAGCCCCATGGTATTTCAGAACCAAATGTCATTCAGAGTCTTTGATACCCAGCTTGGTGTGCAAGGTATGGAAGCTATTGGTGAACTCTGGAACTGATTGGCCCTTCTCTTGCCGTAGTGTGGTCCATCTCATGTACTGGTCCTCATAGTTTCCAACAGGGTAGTACTGTTCCTTTACCGCATCCACAAAAAATTCCCAAGTGGGCTTGGCCCCATATATTCCATAGTCCTCTGTGGAACTCTGCTCCCAGTAAGTTTCCCACCAATGTTTGACATGGGGGAGAGCCTTAAGGAGTGTGAAGGTGATCTTTTCCTTGTCTGAAAAATTATGAACAAAGAAATAACCTTCTAGCAGATTTAACCATTTATC
>ML789251.1:272906-301299 GCA_009831015.1 Picea engelmannii
CCACTATTATCACTATGGGCCCTTTGGGCCCCCCCACTACCTCTCTAGCTACCTTACATTCCATCCCCCTTATGAAAGCGTTGTCCTCAACGCTTGATGTACAACCATATACCAGGGTCCCATGGATAATTGTGGACCATAATACTGAAGAAGATTGAAGAACCAAGGTCCCATGTAGAAAGGAAATCCACCATGATGAAGTAGTCCAACCACCATTTTAAGCTCGGGTCCCATGTCCAATTGTTCATGTGAACTCCCCGTAGAAGATTTTGGAACCCAATAACCAACTCCAAATGATGCTCCAAAGACTGACACCTATCATGTGGATCCAAATAAGAAGATCCATCCACATAGTGGAAAAGGGTCATAGCAGAATATGGAATGAATAATACCACTGTAGAATATGTAGATTGAATGCTGGTAACTAGCTCCTGATGTGTGACATTGATGTTCTCTACAGAAGGTGGAGTAGAGTCATCAAATAAAATATGAAAGTGGTTGTCATCCCAGAAATGACAACTATCCATATACCAATTATCACAATCTGCCTCAAAATCAAACCAAGCATATATTTGTTGATTATATTCATTCCTGATGCCCTCCATAAGAAATATATCCTGCATATTATTCAATGAATCTTGAATAATACGAAAACTATCATTGAGGCCATATGTGAGGCTATCTATGAGGCTGACTGTGAGGCCATGTGCAAATGCATCCATTCTGTCATCCAATGTGTGAAACAATTGGGCTTTGAATGATTCAAGAATTTCTTTTAAAGTTTGAGAGGAAATATCCATCTGAGCACCCTATGAACTCTTTGTTCCTGCAACTGTGACGAAAAAACCCAAAAAATAGACCCAATAAATTTCGACAGAAAATCGCGGCTTTTTCTGGAAAAACCCTAAAAAACTGTTGAAGTTAAAATGCTCATAACTTCACTTCCCGGACTCTGTTTTGGCTGATTTGTTTTTTGAAATTGGGTGAAATTGTGAGAGGAACTCAGATATGTAAGTTTTTTGGGCAAATTCAGCCTCCAGATGCTACATAAATAAAAAAAATTATCGCCACCGTCCGTGGAAAAAATCCTGAAAATTTGCAGATTTTAAAACTTCAATATCTTGACTTCCCGGACTCCGTTTCGGACGATTTGTTTTTTCAAATTGGGTGTTTTTCTGAGAGGAACTCAGATATATAACCCTTTTCTGCAAATTTTGTACATAAATTTACCAAAAAATTCAATAATGTTGCGGCCCTCTTTTTTCTTCTCCGAAAAAAAAATCTGAAAAAATAAAAAATATTTGCCCACAATGTCTGCCCGAGGAAAGTGCTCTGATACCACTTGTTAAGAACCAAATACTGAATACAAAAGAACCACAATAGATATACAACAACAATATACAAAATCTCCTTTATTACCATCAAACCCTTGAGGTAGGGAAACACCATACAATGGATCCTATTATCGAAGGGATCCTCTCCTGTTCACTTGCCTCTTTGAGGGGGAAACCTCCTAATGAGCTTCAGCTCCAAACACAATACTTCTCTTCATGTCTCATTACATTTCTTGAACCCCTTTATATAGTGCTACCATCACCTAAGAACATTCTAGAGGAGGAATCTTCTAGAAGTAGAACCTTCTAAGAAGTCCTCTTACATTTATTATATCTAATTACCCATTTATTATATCTAACTACCATAGTGGGCCTTATTTAATAATATAGTGGACCTAGTCCACCTTACATTGAATGACCTCCACTATTATCACTATGGGCCCTCTGGGCCCCCCCACTACCTCTCTAGCTACCTTACAGAGAGGATCCAAGCTTGATCTTGGGAGTCTTTTGTTCTTCAATGATTCACAGTCGAAGAGATCCAAGTTTGAGCTTTGGATTATTTATGTGGTGATTTTGGATGAACACTAAACAATAATGTGGTGGTTTCATATTACCACTAACCATTTTAACTGATATTTGAACATTTCGGTGGTTTTGGATTACCACTAACCATTTTCACTCTCCCCCTGAAGGTGTAAGCGAGTATCATTTTTCATCAATGTGATCCCCACCTTGAGGCTTGGAGAGTACCATATTTGATTTCAGAGAAAAAAAAGAGTTGGATCTAGATAATCATCAAAATCATCTCGAATAATTGTCATTTCTCCATGTTGTTGTGGTTATACTTCTATATTGACTAGAAGGTAAGAATAATGCAGTTTCTTTACTTGTTGATTCCATTTCCAAGAGTTTATCCAACCATAATAAAAAATTTCCTTTACCTTCTTCTTCTTTTGACACTTTTCAGATAAGTGATTTTTCTTCCCATAATGAAGACAAGTATGGAGATCAAAACATTGTGACTCTAAGTGACCAACTCTATGACAATGTTGGCACTTATTAGTAATATTCTTCACTTCTTCATGAAGTCCTACACTCACAAACTGAATTGGTTTAGAGTAATATGGGATATGAAAGTGCTTAACTTTGTCATATCCTAAGCTGTGTCGATTTTTAATGAATGATAATTCTTCCCAAGGTATGACAAACATCTTGGAAAGATTATTTTGTTGTTCTTTTACTTCTTCACATTTGTTTTTGTTGTTTTCTTCATTCTGTGCTTCTTCTTGGGACTCATCTTTGACAAATATCCCGTCCATCAATCGCATGGAAGATTCCATATCTTTTGTATCTTGTGCATTAAAAATCAAGTCTTCCATATCACAAGTAACATCAATCATCTGCATTATGTCTTGTGTGTCACAAGTTGCATCAATTTTTTGCATGATTTCATTTGTATCACATGCCACATCAATCATTTGGATGAAATCCTTTATTGCACATGTTGCATCAATATTCTCTATTAGATCCCTTGTGTCACAACTTGCATCAAAATTTTGATTTGTTGTAGATGTTGCATCAATAATGTCATCAATTTAATTATTCTTTTCTCTTAATTTTATCTAAAGTGCATCAATCAATTGATCCTTCATTTCTAATTCATCTCGAAGATCATTTGTTGATTGTATTGTATCAACCATGTGATCAATTAGGTTTTTCTTTTGACTTAGTGTCCACTCAATATTTTTAACTTGATTTTGAAATTCATGGTTGTCCTCTTGTAATTCCTATATTTCCTGAGAGGTATTTTGTAAACGCTTTCCTCATTTTACCATTTCTTATTATTTTCTTGCTCACTTGTACTCTCTTGCTTGCACTTGCTCGTTTTCTCTTGCTTATTTTATATCACGATCACTTGAATTGATGTGAGCTAGGGTATCGGGTACTATCAATCATGCACTATTGGCACAAGCCATTTTTGGGGAAAAACATAGTAATTAATGAAGGAAGTTAGGAAATGGACCAAAAAGGAGCACGTGCTAGAAAACAAGAAAAAAAGTGTTGATAAAGTATGAAAGTCAAAGGAAGGAAGAAGGATGTGAATCAATGAGGAAAACCATTGGATTTTTGGACCAGCTGCACTCAGGGAATTAGAATGTGGAGAAATATAATCCACTTGGGGTTAGTGGGTTAGGGTTTTGTTCCATTTTGTAATGGGTAATTAACCCATTTTTGTAATATAAATATATTGTATGGGATAGGGAGGAAGAGAATGAATATTTTCATAGAGAGCGAGTAATATTGAGATAAGAGATAGAGATACGAGAAGAGAGACAAAGATATGCAGTGTAATCAAGGGTAAGGTCTCAAGATGTGGAGCTTAGTGTGATCTTGTTAGCCTCAAATGTAATGCACACAATGCTATAAACTTGAAGAAGAATAATAAATGAGTGAAGAAAGCCATATATTTTTGGACGTAGCCCAGGGGGGTGAACCACAATAATTTGGGGCCTCTGTGTGGAATGTTTATCTTATTTATTTCTATTGTTTCCTATGAATGAATCAATTTGTTAGAAGTAAAAAGAAACACACAGTAGGTTGATAGCATAATTACTGCAGAATAAATCTTAATGAATGTAACTAATTACAGAATGGTAGATCTGGATATAATGTTGTATTAGAGTAATAGATATAATGAATGTTGAGGTAGAAAGTGTTATCACTCCAAGAAACTCCTTAGGGTTATAGGCTAAGAATGCTTGGTAACTTAAGAAATTATAAATAATCAAAGTGTGGATCAATGGGATAACTGAGGATGGCTAAGCAAGAAGATAACATATCATGCCTCTAAATAAACTAGTGCTTCAAGAAACTAGATATCAGTTACAACAAAAATAATCAAGATATGAAGAATGACATTCAAGATAACCAAGTACAAATCTGCAGGGTCATACAAGAATGTAAGAAGATCTAATTCGTATTCATGAGTTATATTAGAAGATGACAGTTATGAACAACTGAGCTGAATAGAACTAAATATAGAATAGTGGAAAATGTGGACAATCTGATATATAATGACCAAAGAAAACTGTCATTCATATAGCAAAATAATGCACAAGTTACATAGCCAAAAAGTGTCTCCAGAATTGAACCTCTTTAGTGCTCCAAATGTCTTTGGCTTTACAGCCTTACAAGATGAAATCTGGATCCTTGAAAGATGGATCAGATTTACTAAAAATAGTCAAATCAAAATATATACAACAAGTGTAGGATGAGATCCTATAAAAATGGATCTAGAATGGAAAATCAAAACAAAATAGGAAAGGTCCTATTTAGTGATCTCTAAAAATAGTAGATTGCTGATGAAGTGTAGTTTTAGCCTCCCAAGGCTGTTTGATTTGGTCCTCCAAAGATAAAATTCGAATTGGGTGATGTGTCATTTGATCCCTATCATTTTTCCCTTCAAAATGACCAAATCTAGTCAAAAAATTCCCTTTTGACTTTCATCTCCAAGAATGGCCTTCAGATTTTAATTTGATAATTCATAACCAGCTTATTGAAGAAGATTTCAAACCATTCAAACCCAAAAAACCCCAATCTGGGCAAAAATTCAGCTATTCTGGCCGTGACAGGCTTTCACCAGCTAATTTACCCGAAAATCCTCTCCTTAGTTGGTGAAAGGCGGAGCTTTCACCAGCTAACTAGTTATAATTCTGCCTTCTGCGCTGGTGAAAGCACAGATTTTTTCAAAATCAAATTTCTTAGTCATGGAGAGTCCATTTTGCATGCTTAAATAGTTGATCGACATCTACAAATCCTAAGATTTCCAATGGTGCTTTCAAATATGCATTTGGAGCCCGGGAAACTAGTCAAATATTCCCTACAAGATTAGGCATCATTCTTTTCAAAAATGCTAGTGCATTTTTTATCGCTAACATCTAGCTCCAACTGGGATGGAGACCTCCCTGCGAGGTCTCTAAGAACCTGATAGAACTGGTGCCTTTAGTATTGGGCCATGGAGTCATTCAGCCTTTTCAATCCCAACAATGTTTATAACCTGCATTTATGTCTTTGGCTATTTACAAGATCCTTTAAAATTCTGTTTCTGAAAACTCTGCCACTTGTCTTCGGAGTTGCTGCCACTTGTCTTTTGCTAAATTAAAATCTGCATATTGTTCCCTCAATCTTGAACAATTTATATCACAAGCATCTTAAGGTTTTAAATTTATCTTCAATTTGTTGCTTTCAAGACTCAAAGATATCACGTGCCAGATATATCCTAGAAATGTGGAATTTCTAACCAAATGCCCAACTGGAAAGTTTAAACTACTATTACTGCTATCATAGTTGAAGTATGAGCCATTCCACAGCTTCTCATACACAGTTTTTGCCTTCTGAAATTTAGCTCGAAAATGTTCTCCAAAAGCTTTATCACCAACTTCATCTGCCATGATAGCAGCTGCCTGAAGGCCTGCCACCCATAGTCCACCAGAATAAGCACTGACACCTGAAACAGACCATGCATCATATATTTGATCTAGGAAACCTTCATTTTCTATCATTCCATCTTTATCTTGGTCAAACTGATCCATGTAATCCATGGCCATATAAACAGAGGGCCAAACAGCATGAGCAAATGATTTGTCACCCGTTGCAACCATGTCTCTGTAAACCTTTTATGGATCGTGTATCAATACAACAACAGCTTCAGATACAAAGCATTTTTAGATCCTCTGATGTGTGCAGATAGCCTTTCAAGGCTAGTAGATGTGCTTTGTTCATGATAGAATCGAATTTGCTATCTTTGGCAAAAACAACTGATTTTGTGCCCCAAAAATAGGTGTCTAATATGACTTTGGCACCTCTTCAAACATCCTTTTTATCAAATCTGGATCTTGAATTTGATGTGTAAATTCAATATGCATCTTTAGAAACTATTTTCAGGATGTTTGGTTGAGAAAAACTTTGATCTGGGCAAAAATACACTTTCGCTAGCCAGTCTCAGGTTTCACCAGCTATTTCGCCTTAAGGTTTGCTAATTAGCTGATGAAAGCTCTGTCTTTCAACAACTAATTGGTTAAAATTCCACCTTCTGCGCTGGTGAAAGTTTTGTCTTAGTCAAATAGCACAGAAATAAACCTTTTATGTTGCCATGTATAATCTCAAGTATTCATGAGCTAGCCACAAGCTATAACTTGGAATCTTATGTGAAATTTTTTTCTAGCCTCCTGTTCCCACAGCTGTAGTTCCAGCTGAAATGTTGTGATCTGCACTACCATTGGCTGAAGTATTTATTTGATGCATTTGAAGCAAATTGCATTTCTGAGGTCTGTTTGTCGTCACTCTGATTTCCAGAGCTTGATTTGGTAGCCCAATTACACCAAATCGGTCTACTCCCAAGAGTTTTTCCTGTCGTCTGATTTATTGCATTATCAACATCCTGCTGATTTCTAAAGGAAACAAAGCCAAATCCCCTTGACCTGCCAGATTTTGATCCTACATAACCCTTGCATCTGAACAACCTGGATAAATAGAAAAACAAGCAAAGAGAGCTGCATCTGTAAACTCCGGGCTGAGATCGCCAACAAAAATATTGTAGTAACATGTTGTGTCTTCTCATGTTTCTTTTTGACTTCTTGACTCTTGTCATAAAGCTCAACGTTTCTATCCAATAGTTGTGCATTTTTTTTTTTTAACTTGACTTGGTTCTCTGAAAGTTTCAAGTTGTACAACTCTTTCAACAGCTGATGTGTTCCTCAAATCCAAGGATTATGCGTGCAATTGATGAACAGATAGGTCAAGGGTCAAAAAGGTGTGACTCGACAAGAGACTGTAACTCAATAACAGACTATGATTCATCAACAAAATTGGGTAGTATAGTAAGACTCGAATCAAGGGTTTGATGAAATAATAAGCCTTTAGTTTTGAAAAATGGATAAAACTGTGACTCAACAACAAGAGTGTTTTTCGGTAGAAGACATGAGTCAGGGTTTTGACCTGTGAGTTAAATTAATGACCAAATCTATAACTAAGAGTGTTATTGAGGACAAAAGACAAACTTAAAGTTTTAACATTTGATTCAAGCAAGTTAATCCTATGTATGAGAATAGACTCAACTGCTATTAGCAAAACTTGGAGTTCAAATGTAATGAAAATCTTAAACACAGAGAGAATATAGGTAACCTTCAGTCAATTAGGCAGAGACTAAGGAAGAACTATGACTCAACAAACCTGTAAACGAGTTTTGAGCCAATAATTGTTCAAGTATTGACCACGAAACCCGGATTTAAGCTATCTGAGAGTTAAAATGCACACCTGTATGATAAGTTTGCTTTCCAAACTAGAGTTTCGACCATCCTCTACCACTTGAACGAATTTGGAGCTGTAATTGCACGCCTGTATGAGGGATTTTTAGGTTGTTTGATCTGATAGCCAATAATTGAACTTGATGCATAGAATAATGAAACATTAATTCTATTCTAGCTCAAATATGACATCACAACATTCATAGCCATTCTCCAAAGAATCTGTATGAAACCTTTAATCTGTTATAATGAAATCGCTCATGAAATTCAGCGCCATATCAACATTTATGATGGCTATCAATTTAGGCACTTGGCTGAGGTTTCGGCATCCATTCACCAACAAATTGTAATGATGACCAAGAGAACTTCACCAATTGTCTTCATTTTCGGTGGATAGTTCCTTAAGACGCGTCAAAGTCCTTGCAATGTTTGAACACTCCTACTAACATAATCAAATGCCTCTTTGCATTTCTCGCCACCTAACAGTGCAATTTTCCTGTTTATTTTGAGTGAAGGAGAACCAGGTAATGAGACCATCATTTGCTGAACATAATATTTTTGTTGAGAGTCCATCTCAATTTCGCCTATACTTGAGACAAGCTTAAGCAAAGGTTTTTTTTTTTTGAAACCCAGAAGCTACTGATACCACCTGTGAGCATTCTCAGATTCTGCCTCAATAGCTTCCAATTGATCCACTGCTTGCTCCATGTCTACAAAAGATTTATCAGCATCAGTATT
Organism: Picea engelmannii; assembly: GCA_009831015.1. Classification (NCBI taxonomy): domain Eukaryota; kingdom Viridiplantae; phylum Streptophyta; class Pinopsida; order Pinales; family Pinaceae; genus Picea; species Picea engelmannii. The sequence continues at coordinate 281,287 of ML789251.1, forward strand.
GCCTCCCTCGTAATAATGACTTTTGCTTCCACACAAATGAAAAAACAATCTCTGTGCATATCTTCTCACAAATGTTGTATGGGGATTACCAATATAGCTGCATAACACTTCTTGACACCCATCCAATTTAAGATCTTTATTGACAAAGCATTAGTATGTAGAATCTACTCTTTCAGATGGTCTATCTGATTTTTCTGGTCTTATCAGAGTGTAAAGCAGCCGAAATGTATTTTCTAACAGAAGCCTGTGGAAGTCTGAAAACAGATCAGCACGATGAGCTTTATCATAGGAATCTGAGAAATAAGGAACAAAATTGCCAGCTGGAAACTCTCGTTTAACTGTTAGTAAGGCACCACATGCTGCCCCAGAAGTTGTTATTGGCACAGATTCCAGATTTTGAGATGGACTCTTGAAAACATGCACCAACTGTTGTATGATATCCATAAGATAATTGACAAAATGCTATTGTCTTAAAGCAACACATGCTTGATCTAGACATGATGCAAGTTCACTTTTCTTTTTTGATGAGATTTTTTAATTTTAAAAGCAAAGGCTAGGATTAAAATGAATAACATTTTAATTTTTTATTATTTTTGTATTGCAGATAATGCCACAGACATTTTGGGGCACCCAAAGGATTTTGGACAAGAGAGACCAAATGGAGCTGCATGAAGAACTTGGAGTCATTTGGCCTTTAGAACTAATACCTTGTATACCTATAGCTTGCATACATCCTGCTCTGCTTATTCAATAATAACTGAAAGCGATCTACGTGCTTGTAGGACGAGCTTATTTTTCTGTTTACTCCTACATCTAACCAATAGAAGCATATTGATCAAGTAAAAGCATGCTTCCAATGCAGCCATGTCAGAAACTGATTTACTGAAACTGCTCTTTATATTAACCCAAAAAATGATGGAATCCATATCATGCAGAAATATAGTTGATAACAGAAACAAAATTGTCCCTCGTCTGACAAATTGTTTTTGATATTTATGTTGCTCATAGATTCCAAATAGTTTGTAATAGGGTCATAAAAACCATGAAAGAATACCTCTTTGAGCTGCTATTCTGACTGTAAATGAAAATGATGTGGTAGGCTGTCCTCCTTGATCTCAATGATGTATGTGAACTGCTCAACCTTTGTCGGAGAAAAATGCAAGCTCAACAACTGATCTGAACCTTTCTGCTCTCCTGCACCATACCTCTGTAATCTGATTTCATCAAGATGATATACTGGCTTGACACAACAAACAATTTCCTTTCCAATAATCATATCTTTGTAGGATATATCAAGACTAGAAATATCTTCAACAGATTCACGACAAGCATCAATAACAACATGCACATTCTTTTGATCATCTCTCTGCTGAAAAGAAGAGCTAGATGAAATTTGAATAAAAAATAAGTCTTCACAAACCTTAACATTTCCTTTCTCATCACCGTATTGTTCGAATATAGGAGGACCAAGATAAGATCCTAATGACAGAGATGAAGCTTCTTGAATAGCAGGATCAACGATAACATCATGAAACAGATTTGGAAAAACCTCACCTCATTCCTCATCATAATTTGAAATAGAATATTCATAAGGAGAAATAATATCTTTCTGGTGTTCAAACTAAAGATTAGGCAGTCCCTGCAAATCTTGTTCCTCATGGTTATTGCAATTTCCCTTGGTCTGCAAATCTGGAAGATGTGGGCTGCCCTCAACATCTACTGTTGCTCCAATACTTTCACCTGTTGAACGTTCAATCTGCTCATCATCTTTCAATTTTTCAAAGGATGCAATATGATCTTGATAACAATATAAGATAGTGGATGTATATGGTGTACTGTTTAAAGCATCTATACTATGGCCATCATCCTGTAGATCATCAATATCTTGGTCATGATGAGAAGCATCTCCTATTGTAGCATATTTCACATAACTATCTGATTTCTTATTCAACAAATTGAAATCATGACATCATTCAGGATAGAGAAGGTCATCTGAAAAATGGCCTTTACAAAACACATGGAAGGCAGCATGAATATCAGCCAAAGAGTAGACACTTTCACTTGGAAGAGACTGACACTAGTCAAGAGCAATCCCTTCTAATGAAAATTTGAACAACTTAATTTGAACATCCTCATGTATAATTTCAAGCTGGTCAATAAAGTCATGGAAATCCAGCAAATGTTCAGCTGGTACTTCCCACTTCTCTCCACGAAATCTGGGAATACTACGTTCCCATTCATCTCTAGTAGGTACTGGATGAGGGTAACCAAAAATACTTGAAAAATCATAGAATGCATACCTCTTTGCTAAGATCTTGTTCATGTCATACCAGTGGAGTCACCAACAATTTTCTGAACAATGGAGTCACCACTGAATTCGTCCTTCATGGAGTCGCCAGATATATGATTACAACCAAATGATGTCCAAGCTTTGTCTATCATCAAAGCTAGATCTTGTCGTCTCCCAGGGAAGCTGGGCTTTGATCTCCTCTCCCCGACAACGGCGCCAATTTGTTATCACTCCAAGAAGCTCCTTAGGGTTGTAGGCTAAGAATGCTTGGTAACTTAAGAAATTATAAATAATCAAAGTGTGGATCAATGGGATAACTGAGGATGGCTAAGCAAGAAGATAACATATCATGCCTCTAAATAAACCAGTGCTTCAAGAAACTAGATATCAGTTACAGCAAAAATAATCAAGATATGAAGAATGACATTCAAGATAACCAAGTACAAATCTGCAGGGTCATACAAGAATGTAAGAAGATCTAATTTGTATTCATGATTTATATCAGAAGATGACAATTCTGAACAACTGAGCTGAATATAACTAAATACAGAATAGTGGAAAATGTGGACATACTGATATATAATGACCAAAGAAAACTGTCATTCATATAGCAAAATAATGCACAAGTTACATAGCCAAAAAGTGTCTCCAGAATTGAACCTCTTTAGTGCTCCAAATGTATTTGGCTTTACAGCCTTACAAGATGAAATCTAGATCCTTGAAAGATGGATCAGATTTACTAAAAATAGTCAAATCAAAACAGATACAACAAGTGTAGTATGAGATCCTATAAAAATGGATCTAGAATGGAAAATCAAAACAAAATAGGAAAGGTCCTATTTAGTGATCTCTAAAAATAGTAGATTGCTGATGAAGTGCAGTTTTAGCCTCCCAAGGCTGTTTGATTTGGTCCTCCAAATATAAATTCAAATTGGGTGATGTGTCATTTGATCCCTATCATTTTTCCCTTGAAAATGACCAAATCTAGTCAAAAAATTCCCTTTTGACTTTCATCTCCAAGAATGGCCTTCATATTTTAATTTGATAATTCATAACCAGCTTATTGAAGAAGATTTCAAACCATTCAAACCCAAAAAACCCCGATCTGGGAAAAATTTTGGCTATTCTAGCCATGAGAGGCTTTCACCAGCTAATTTACCTGAAAATCCTCTCCTTAGCTGGTGAAAGGCGGAGCTTTCACCAGCTAACTAGTTATAATTCTGCCTTCTACGCTGGTGAAAGCGCAGGTTTTTTCAAAATCAAATTTCTCAGTCATGGAGAGTCCGTTTTGCATGCTTAAATAGTCAATCGACATCTACAAATCCTAATATTTCCAATGGTGCTTTCAAATCTGCATTTGGAGCCCAGGAAACTAGTCAAATGTTCCCTACAAGATTAGGCATCATTCTTTTCAAAAATGCCAGTGCATTTTTTTATCGCTAACAGAAAGAATGTCTATCATCCCCATAATAACCTCCCTTCCATGATTTCATACATATGGGTCTTGTAGTCACCCATAAGCCATCTCAGGTGAGACTTCATTGTTCACTTTGTGCGCACTGTTTCTTTATGGTCTCTAGAAGGGCCAATGGTTTGAATGGTTTTGTTGGAAACCTAAAGTAGAACCTGGGTCAACCCAAAACATCCAACAAATGGTTTTGTTGTTGGCTAGAACCTAGAAGAACAGACTAGGAGGGACTTGCTAAGAAGATCAATGAAGAGAATGTAGTATTATAAGGGGATGTTTAGACCATGAAATCAAACTAAACAAGAGATTGAACAATGTTTGACAACAAAAGAGCTTGAGTTTTCCCAGAAAGACAATAGAAACTCCAAGTATACATCGCACCAATATTTGGAAAGGTATGTATTCACTTATCTTCATGAGGCATTTTTCTATTATTTTCCATATTTGTTGCAGGAGTGGATGTTGAGATTGAAGTACAATCACCCAACTAATCAGATAAGACCAGTAGAATGGATTACTAAGAATAATGTACAACTACAATATGTCAACAACAAATTCACGATCACATTTGATTTCTGGGTAGATAACATTATTGCAGGATTCATTACCGAGTTTGCAGTCGATACTGCAAAATCATATACTACTGCAGAGCACGATTTTTCAAGGGTCCAAGAGAAAGGAATATTAGATAAATTTATACATTGATCAAGATTTTGCTGCATGATAAAGGTGTCATGAAAATAGGGTCTAACAACTAAATAAATCTGCATGCATGGGGAGACTGGGGGAAACACTAAGGACAATATGAGACATGGAGAAGGATCTGGATAGAGGTAAGCAGAAGGAAGAAATGGACCGCATTATGATGGATGAAGAACATATCAAGGAAATAATGGATAAAGCACTAACGACACATAGAAAAATACCCTACCAATATAGGACTAATAGGAAAAAGAGGGTAGTAGATGAGTGGGAAGGCTTGGAAAGTGATGAAGAAGAGGTAGAGGATATATGTGCTATGAGGAATATTTAGGAAATCTTGGGTGCCACATATGATAGAAAAACCAGAGGTCAAGGGTTTGACGCAGAAGAAGGCTCTCCATTACAGATCATAATTAGTGTGGAACCCACAACCCCATGTGTGACTAAGACATCAAAAAATAAAGAATTTTTTGGACAACCAACAATCAGTAGTAGAAGGATTCCAATAGGAAAAGGGACCAGTGTAAATTAAAGTGGAAGTATGAGTTCAACTAGTAGTAGTCAATTATCTACATCGCGTGGAGGACATAGTACAAAAACATTTACAATGATGGGAGCAGATCCAACTATTCAGTTACTATAATTTCATGGAGAAGGGTCGAAATACCTAGAGAAACATTTGTTTATTTGTGAAAATATTTGGGAAGCTAAAAAAATCACGGATGAAGACACAAAAGTGGCTCATCTTGTAATTAAATTAAAAAACTGTGCACTAGATTGGTTTATGAGCCTCGTATTAAACATTCCATAAGGAGAACCTACAACCATCGCATAGGTAAATAATACACTAATAAATGAATTCCAACGACTAAGTTTAGAAGATAAATATATGAATGAGATGATATAAATCAAACAAAAGCTAGGAGAGCCGGTTTGGGAAATCGAATAGAAGTTCAAGCGATTGAAAGGTAAGTTGAAATTCCCCATAATAGATATGAAACATAGGAAACTATTCATTAATTCATTATTTCCACATTTTAAATACCCATTGAGGAAAAAAAGGTTCCAGACTTAGGTTGAGGCTTTGAAAGAAACCTTACAATTGGAAGAGAATCGATATAAACATACAGATCCAATTGTAGAAGAGCTAAGAGAGGATCTCAATAATCTGGCTTTTCAGTTGAATAAAAAAAAGGCAAGGAAAAGAGGAAAGTTGTCTAGTGTACCTTATGCAGAAAAAAATGACACCACAAAAATGAGTTCCCAACATTTGCACAGTACTTGGGACCAGGACTGCCAAATCCCTTGCCCATAGGAGGACTATGGTGTGAAATATGTAAAACACATGGACAAGATCCCTATCATTGTCCGATGATGAAAAAGTACCAAACTATACCTAAGAGTACATTATGCAATTTCTGCAAGTTTGTAGGACATGAGGATAAGGATTGTCGAACCTTGGAAATTATGAAGGAAAGGACCTCAGATGCTTATAAGATGTAGGATGAACTAATTACATGACAACCTCACAACTATATAATAATGCGTAGCAGTTTATAACACCACCACAATATAATCAAGTACCACAATATAATACACTGTACGCAGACAATCAAGAAAACAAAGGAGGATTCAAAGGAGGAGGACGTGGAAGAGGAGGATTTGGAAGAGGTAGAGGACCAATAAAATGTCACAATTTTCAGCAACTTATACATTATGCAAGGGATTGTCCACTGCCACCAACAACATGCATGTACTTTCATGCAACAAATCACACTACAGAAGATTGTCCTACACTTCTGACAAAGATATAGGAAAACATGAATCAAAATAATCAAAATGTTCAATGGATTTCCACATAAACTAGAGATGATGGGAAGAAAATCAAAATAGTTACTCAAGAAGGAACCAAAACAGGAGAAAATGCAGTGAATTAGAATCAAAACCAGCACCAATGGGTGAGAAAGAATACAATACCGCAACAACATTTTGATGCGCACAAGGAAAAAGAGACATTCAAGCAGGCCAAACAAGAAATTTTGCAGGATAATATTGTGTCTACTTCAAATACACAGCCATGCTATGATGGACCAGTATATGATATGCCTCATCCATTTGATCATACCAGCATGGATCAATCTTTAGAAAAGGTAAGTAATCTAAGAAACTTTCTGGTGTCTTGCTTGAATTTATTGAATGATCAAACATCTCTACAAGTATTACAAAGTATGTTATAAAAATGTAATTCTGAAGAAGAGATAAAATTAGAACAAAAGATAGTCAATCATGTCCATAGGAAGACAAGAACAAATAGAGAGTTCAGAATGAATGCAAATATTGGAGACTTTAACATGGGTGACATCATATTAGATTTGGGATCTTAGGTAAATATTATGCCTAAGAAAACATGGGAATGCATGGGGGAACCTACACTGGGTTATTCACCTATTCAACTGAAATTAGAAAACCAACATAGATTGATACCAATTGGTTGATTGAAAGACATACCAATGGATTTAGGTGGCGTGCGCACTATGGAAAACATTAAGGTAATTGATATAGTGGATAATACAACACCTTATCCAACATTGTTGGGACTAGATTTGGCATTTGACAATCAATCCATCATCAATTTGAAGACCCAAAAAATGATTTTTGAATCATGAGAATATAGATTCACAGCACCCCTAGATCCTTCAAAAGGTGGAAGCTATTTTGAATGAACAACATAAAAATTTATCACAGAAGAGATAAATCAGTTTTATAGAACTACCGCGCGCTAGGAATATTACATTAACCCAACAATAGATGGAATGATTAGATGGAGAAGCATCAATTCTTGTGCTTCAGATTCTGACACAGGACTAAAGAATTGTCAACAAATCTTACATGAGATATATACCAGAAGATGTGTGAGGATGACACATGCACTAAGATGGGTTGGCACAGAGGTAAGAGAACCTCCAACTTTTTATGGTCAAAATTATTTGGAAGAATTATTAACAATTTTTGAGTTAGAAGTCCTAGAAATTCAAAGGTTATTAGTTTTAGACATTTTCTTGAAAGAAACACCTGCACGTTGGTGGGGTACATACAAAGAGAATAACCATGATTGGTTTCAATGAAAATATTACTACACATCAGATTTGGTGCAAAACACGAGAATAAATATATGGAGAAAAATGATGGAATAGGACAACCCAAAGAACATATAGCCAAATGCATAACCCAATGGAGACTAGTACCACTAGAGGAATGGCCACATCACTTCATCCATACATTATAAGGCATACTAATAAATTGGTATATAGAATTGGAACTGCAAAGAGGAACTGTAAATTGGGAATATTTGCAATAGAACTTTGTAATTACATTTGCATTTGAACATGAGAATCCAATGATAAATAAAACATTGAAATTGATAAAAGAGAAGATGTTTGAAGAACCTAAAGTTGAAATTGTAACAACTTATTAGAATCACACTCAACAAATAGTTAGAGAGTTGCTACATTGTTACCACGTCGCAGAAGATGACCCAACAGAACAAGACCCGTGCAATATTCAAATAAATGAAGTTGAAGTGGAAAGAGAAGTAGAAGGCCCACAATTACAGTCAGAAGAATTTGTTGCACCATTTATAACCTACCCAACCAACAAAGTTGGCCACGTTATGCAAAAAATCACTTGTCATCAGCTTTGATACCATTTTAGTAACATACCCAACACTCAACTAAGAAACATTACATGCACAAACTCATTAAATTATTAAGATTTACTGCTAATTAAATTCTTGTAGCTTACTAGCCACAGATCAAACACATATTTGACCATTTGACTAATACCACATTTCTAAATGCATATAGAAGCATACATTAAAAATGAATATAACTATTCAAGCAAAGAGTAAACACACAACATCCATATAAACCATTTACAAAACAAAATTAACATAAGAACATAACATAAACACTTATCTGTTAATGATTAACCAACTAGCTACAAATGAAGGATGAACCTGCTAGCCATAGGCACTGTTGAACATTTTCTCTCATCAATAAGACACCCCCAAGATAAGGCTATGATTCCACAAGGAGATCCGACCCACTAGCTATCCACTCTCCACACATAGCAGCCCCAAACATAGGTTTGTTGGATTACTGAGAGGGGGGGTGAATCAATAATCGAGCAATTTAATCCTTTTTAACCATAAAATGTAAGTGTTATATAAATGTAGATTTATCATTCAATAGTTTCAGAGTAAATAAACAATGAACAAATGAGCAATCATACACATACACAATACACCAGTGTTTTTACGTGGAAACCCAAAGAGGGAGAAAACCACAAAATGATTTTTCTTATATGTCTTTAAGAATTACATTCGTTGGAAGCACCAAATTCCTTTGTTTTCCAGCTGCAAATGGAAGGAGGCACCAACCCCCTAGTTTCTTAGGCTACAACCAGAGGGAAGCTCCAACTCCCAAATTCTCTAGCTACAACCAGAAGGAGGATACAACCCCCTATGTTCTTGGGATAGAATCGAAAGGTGGCTACAACCACCTATCCTTTCCCCATCCAACTGAAGATTTTCAGGTCCTATCAAGCATGCTTACTGGGTCTATCTTTGACCATAGTTAGGCTCTAAGTTTCAACTGTTATGTAAAGTGTTTGTTTTTGTTTTAGGACAGCCAATAGTCCAATAACTTCTTACTGATTTGTTATGGTTGCACTTCCAATTTTAGGTGCTCTAGCATGTAGTTTTAGTAACCAGAAGTTAGCACATGCATACTAAAATAAGTACAACACACCTAAAGATCTTTACAGCTAAAAATGAACAGATCTAAAAGACTAACACATGCATTTTTGTACACAGGTATTTTTGGTCAACATGACCTTGNCCCACGGGGAAAACTAGTTTGGGATATTTGTCTATATAATGATGATTAAAGCAAGAGATACAACAAGTAATGAAATACAATGGAACCTGTATACATAGCAAGCTCCTCACGAGACTTTCCACAATAACTAGAGAAAGAAGTGCCTAAACTGTGGTGTGCCCTGTCCCTTTGTTGCCCTCTGTACTGAACTGAAGCACCCTATCTCATCAATAACCTAATGAAGAAATCCCTCCACAGGAATGTCCTCTCTTATGTTGCCTCTCCACTAAAACTATCAGAGCTCGAATCCTCCAAGCAGATCTGCTACCAGGTAGCTTCCAATCATCTCAACATGTGTGCCCTCCTCCTAGCAGAAATGATAACCATAAATAATCTAAGCCATAAAATGAATGTCTCTCTCCACAAAAACAAGCGCCCAATCTCTCCTCTCCCTATTCATCAGACCTCATCTCAATCTGACAAGACCTCCTCCTCTAATGAGAAAATGAAGGAAACAAAATGTGCCCTCCTCAAGATGCACCCCTCCTCCATGAAAATGCTCCCTCTCATAGATGGAAGCTATGGCTCCATGGAAATGCTCTCCATGCAAGCTCAAAAAACACAAGAGCCTCTCCTCAAGCTCTCAAGGTTTTTTCTCAAATCCTCATGAAGTGCGCCCTCCTTCTCCTCAAGAAATGCGCCCCTCTTCTCTTCTCCAAAAATCACAAGTGAAGAATGGATCTCAAAAATATCTTTACCCTCTCTTTAGCTTCCTCATGCCGACCCTAAAAGATCAATGGCCTAGATTAGATCTATCCAAGTCTAATCAATGGGTGAGATCTCATCCTAAAATGTCACTAAGGAAACCCACTTTCCTTAGTTTCTTTATGTCTATTAATTCGCTCACATTGTGAATTAATTGTCACTTTATGACTTAAGTGACATATTTCACTTTTGACTTAAAATTCTTAAGTCAAAGTGAAATTAGAATCATAAATTAAATTACACGGGTAATAGTCTTCCCCCTTTGTTCTTAGAGACTCATAAGCACATGGGGACCACTTTCCAAGGTACCCAAATCTCAACACTCTCTCTTACTGAGGAAAGTGCTTGTCACCACCAATATCATCCCTTCAGTGGACATGGTTGCCTATTGGCATATGCTCGGTGAGTATGGATGTACCCTGATAGATGAAAGTGGACTCTGTCACAAATCCTCTCAATCTGTATGATCTATAAATGGCACTGATGCTCCATCTATCCAAGATCACCTAGATCTCGACATCACACCGAAGATATCCACCTTGGTCTCCCACCAAGGATTTCCTCCTACTCCTAGCCTCTCACCAAGAGTCTCTACTCTTGGCATCTCACCAAGAGTCTCCCCCTCTTGGCTTCTCACCAAGATTCATCAACTTGGCCTCTCGCCAAGTCACCTCCACCTGTAGTGGATCCAGAACCTGATCTGCCCATATCATAAGCCATGTGAGGCTCAAGCCTTTGTGGTGTCCTGCTTCTCCTCCTCCTCATCCTCTGATGCACTGAAGTTGTAGCACCAACTCTCTATCTTCTTAGATTCTCTGAAACTGTAGCTATACTAGGTGGACCAGTCACCCACTCTGAAGATGTCCAGGGACACTGAGTATCATATCCCTCTGAATCACTGATGTGCGTCAGTCGTTCCTCCTCAACTCGATCTCCCCATCTAGTGTTGGATGGTGTAATAACAGATAAAGTAGTAATGAATGCACACTCTCTGGAAAACTGATCACTAAGCTCTATCTCCTCTGTTGTCGATGTTGACCCATCCTGTTGCGTCTTCTTCTTCTTGGGACATTGTCCTACATAGTGACCCATCTCTCCACAAGAAAAGAATCTCATTTTGCTCATGCCTCTCCTCTACCCACTTTTTTTGCTGCTTTCTCCTCCCTGTGGTGGGGCCCCAAACTTGGGACCTTTCCGACCTCCATGGTTGGTCTTCTTCTTTCCCTTTGTCCAAAGAGAAAGGTTCTCATCACCAAAAATTGTTTGTTTCTTCTGTTGTTGTTGTCCAGAAGCCTTGGCTGCAAGCCTAATCTCCTCCTGGACGAAGTCATCCCACATCCTCTCCCATGTAGGCATAAAATCCCTGGAAGCAATTCCCCATACAAATGGACCCCATGGTTTGGTGAATCTATTCATAGCTTTCCTCACCAAAGAGTTAGGGTTCACAACCTCTCCGATGGCTGCCAACTCATCTCTGATCTGTGTGTATCTACCAAGGAATAAAGTAACTGTCTCATCCTTGAGCATGTGAATGCCCCTGAGTCAGTCATGAAGAACCATATTTTGGTTCTCATTAGAGCTCTCACACAACTTGCACAAAGATGCCCACATCTCATATGCACAAGTCTTCCCAGTCAAGTAGGGAATAATGTGATCTCTCACAGCATCACATATGATCCTCTTTGCCTTGTTGTTATTCCTCCTGAATTCTTCTACCAATACGGGAGAAGTGATAGGAATGGGAGGAACAACTGCCTCGACTATATCCCATAGATCGAGGTCCTCTAAGACAAAGACCATCCTCGCCTTCCAAGGTTACCAATTGCTAGCCCCGGCTAGCTTGTCCTCCACATGCATCTAAGATATTGACATTTTTGCTAACTGTGCTCACTCTGATGCTCCCAATGCAAAGGAACCCTACCTCACTCCTATCAACATAGGTGTGAAAAGATTCAAGCAAATACACGACCTCACTCCTAATCACTAGGTGTGAAAATATTTCGTCAAAACTACAACCTCACTCTTGTCCATGTAGGTGTGAAAAGAGGTTGTCCACAAGTGCCAAAAACTGCCCAACTATCCTCTGCAAAACTCTTCCCTCTAACAACCACTGAATGAGTCAATGGTTGTCCTCAAAAATCTGCCAAGAATATGTATATGAAAACCAAGACATATGCTATCCAAACTGCTCAAAAATCAGCCACCTCAGCTCTGATACCATGAAGATTTTCAAGTCCTATCAAGCATACCTATTGGGTCAGTCTTTGACCATAGTTAGGCTCTAAGTTTCAACTATTATGTAAAGTGTTTGCTGTTGTTTTAGGACAGCCAACAGTCCAAGAACTTATTGTTGATTTGTTATGGCTACACTTCCAATTTTAGGTGCTCTAGCATGTAGTTTTAGTAACTAGAAGTTAGCACATGCATACTAAATAAGTACAACACACCTAAAGATATTTACAATGAAAATGAACAGATCTAAAAGACTAACACATGCATTTTTGTACACAGGTATTTTTGGTCAACATGCCCCTGGATAAAACCTCCCTAGGGAAAACCAGTTTGGGATATCTGTCTATATAATGATGATTAAAGCAAGAGATACAACAAGTAATGAAATACAATGGAACCTGTATACATAGCAAGCTCCTCACGAGACTTTCCACAAGAACCAGAGAAAGAAGTGCCCAAAATATGGTGCGCCCTCTCCCTTTGTTTCCCTCTGTACCGAACTAAAGAGCCCTAGATCATTAGTAACCCAATGAAGAAATACCTCCATAGGAATGTCCTCTCTTGTGCTTCCTCTCCACTAAAACTATCAGAGCTCAAGTCCTCCAAGCAGATTTGCTACCAGGTAGTTGCCAGTCCTCTCAACATGTGCGCCCTCCTCCTAGAAGAAATGATCACCAGAAATAAACTGAGCCATAAACTAAATGTCTCTCTCCACAGAAACAAGCGCCCAAGATCTCCTCTCCCTATGCATCATACCTCATATCAATCTGACAAGACCTCCTCCTCTAATGAGCAAATGAAGGAAACAAAATGTGCCCTCCTCCTCAAGATGTGCCCCTCCTCCATGAAAATGATCCCTCTTAGAGATTGAAGCTATGGCTCCATGGAAATTCTCTTCATGCAAGAACAAACAACACAAGAGCCTCTCCTCAAGCTCTCAAGGGTTTTTCTCAAACCCTCATGAAGTGCGCCCTCCTTCTCCTTAAGAAATGCACCCCTCTTCTCTTCTCCAAAAATCACAAGTGAAGAATGGATCTCAAAAATATCTTTACTCTCTCTTTAGCCTCCTCATACCAACCCTAAAATATCAATGGCCTATATTATATCTAGCCAATTCTAATCAATGGGTGAGATCTCATCCTAAAATCTCACTAAGGAAACCCACTTTCATTAGTTGCTTTATGTCTATTAATTCACCCACATTGTGAATTAATTTTCACTTTATGACTTAAGTGACATATTTCACTTTTGACTTAAAACTCCTAAGTAAAAGTGAAATTATAATCATAAAGTAAAGTACAAGGGTAATAGTCTTCCCCCTTTGTGCTTATAGACTCATAAGCACATCGGGACCAATTTCCAAGGTACCCAAATCTCAACACCAACCACCCTGAAATATAAGTAGAATGATGGAACCACTGTCACACTATCATTGTGACATATACTGCTGTGAACATGTACCAATCAACTTATACCAAAAAACCTGTAGCAACCTGTAGCAACCTATACCAAACAACCCGTAATCAACCTGTACCATAAACAAGTGCATCGACCATGCACCAACCTGTACCATCAACGAGTACATCAACCATGCAAAAAATATGTATCAATCATGCATCAAATACACATAAACTATGACTCATCAAGATGTACCAACATCATCAACTATACACCTCATGCATCTGCCAACTCATCAACTACTTGTCTCAACCATGTACCCAACATGTACCTCAACCAAAACTCCTCATCAATTTAATCAACCAAATATGATTTTTACCTTTGTAATATACCTAGTGTATATGATCACATACCTGTAAACCTTCCTTAACTTTAACAACAAGAGACTAGCATTTTCATCAAACTTTACTTTAGTCTCACATGACTAATTTTGGATTAGTCAACAACCCTAACTAAAAATAATCATAACTATGTACTTGTAATGAATAAAGATATGAAAATAGTACAAAATGTTCTTCAGTGTCTTTTATGCAATTCGTCCAAGTTTCACTACTTGGAACTTCTTAGAAAAGGCGTTATAGGAAAAATGGTATACCTTGTTGAATTCTGGCTTATTATAGAGAGAGAACTTATAGAGCGTGCCCCAAATGAAATATTTTTTGTATGGATCTAAAAATGGTACACAAAATACTACAGAATGTAATCTAACTAATACATTTGGTATTACTGAATTTGGATCTGTTATGAAGAAGTTATGACGTTTTTACCCGAAACACTTGTTTTAGACTAGTTTCAGGACTAGCCACAAACCCTATTTTCCACGGAGTGTAACTCCAAAAATACAATGAACCACAAGATGAAAGTTTTACTACAACTACTTGGATATGTTTCCTCAATGCTCTCCATATTTTGCGATCTGAATCATTCTAGAAAACAATTATTGCGAAAATAGTGAGATGACCTATAAATAACATACCTTAGAAAGCATCATCAAAAGAATTGATCCTCCCTTGAATTTCAGCCTTCTTTACTTCACCTTCCCTCTGAAATTGGCCTTAGATATCCTTTGGTTACCTCAGTCACTTGTAGATATTCAATATACTCAATTGTAATTAAAATGAGAGATCCTTGCCTCTTATTTATAATTTTATGTAGCTTCCTCAAGGGGTTACCTTCTAACCATCTTAAACCACTTTCCTTATTTTAGGGCTAACCCACTTCTAACCACTTGTCCACTTAGTAATTTCTCCATTAACTTTATTATTTAAATAATTCTTTTGTATCCACTTTGACTTATAGTACACTCATCACTTCACTTTGTTATTTAAATAATTTCTTCTTTGCAACCAATTTGACTACTTTGAACTTTTGGGGCTTCTAGATGACTCATGAGGGTTCTCCAACTTCACATGGCCATAACTCTCTAACCGTGAGGAGTTATGTGATGTTTCGCATACCATCTAAAATGGTTTGACATGTACTATCAATCTAGAATAATATTACCTTCAAATATATTAAAACTCATACATTATACATCAAACAAACTTGGGTCCATTACCCAAACCTTTGTGCTACCAGAATTCACTACCGAACTTTATTCAAGGGTTGACATCAATGACAACCAACCCAAATAATAAATAATATCCCCCTTTGGCATTGATGGAAACACTTTGATGCAATACTGAAGTCATATCACACATGTTCCCCCTGTGACTGTCACTCCCCCTGGAACCATGCCTCTATGCTCTTTCTCCAAGAATTTACCTTTGCATCTGATAAATCTCTTCCCCTTTGTCATTAATGGCAAAGTATCTTTCCATTTGGGGCTTCTCCCCCTGACTGAAATCTTCCTGAAACTGATCTCCCAACCTGAACTTTCCTCTTTATGGTGCTTCCTCATGTAAATCTAAGACATATAAGATAAACATTCAAAAGCATTCATTTTGGAGTAGAGATTACTCCTAGTCTTTGGTGAAGATACTCAAAGGCTTCCTGTGGAAGCGGTTTTGTAAATATGTCTGCCACTTGTTCTTTTGTGCCCACATATTCAACTCTGATGTTATTCTCTGCAACCTATTCTCGTAGAAAGTGATACTTGATTGGAATTTTCTTCGTCTTGGAGTGCATGATCTGAAAATAGGGGGCTGACTTTTTATGCTATGCAAGAACCTTCTATTCCATTAAAATAAACTTTTCAGGACCTTGCTCAATGTCTTAGTTATGCAAGATAGATTATGTGCCAAGTTTATGAATCTTCTTTTAAATGTTCATGTGTGAGGAAAATTTTCTTTTAAATGGTTAAATATGTGTTTTAAATAAATACACAACAAACATAACTTGCAGAAAATAAACCATCAAACTCACAACAATAACAAGATGATAAAGGAGTTCACCCCCAACTGGGCTACATCTCCTTGAGCCTCCATCAATGGACTAGTCTCTCTGGGATTAGTTTGTCAAAGATTATTTTACAAGATGCTTCTCAACTCCAATGGAAATAATGATGGTACCATTGGGTTCAAAATACATAAAAACCCCAGAAATGACTAATGGAACTCTGAAAACGGATCATGGCTCATCTGGGCATGATCTCTTCTACATGTGGCCTTGAGCTTCCTTGAGCTTCCTTGTGGAAAAAACACCTGTAAAAGTCCTCAAATTCCTCTGAAACCTATCCCAATGTGTTTAGAGCATAACAGTTAGACAAAAATGACTATTCAGTCATAGAAAATAGACTTGGGCTCATCTGAGCATGACCTCAATCAATGAGGGATTCAAGCTCTCTGGAGCTCTCTGAAACTTCAATGGTGAAAAACCTACAAAATAAGTCTTCAAATGGCTTTGAAAATAGTGCCAATGGATTCATAACATCTAAAAACCCCTAGCTAGGCTTTTTCGGCACCTCATTTGGCCAAAAGATGAAGAAGATAGGCCTCCTGCCATTTTCCTCCTTCAAGCTTGTTGTCTCTGGTTCGCCAAAATGCACCTCTATACGTCCAACCTAGCCTCTGCGCTCATTTTTGTGCTAAAACCTAGCACCTAGTGCATAATCAAAAAACAGGCGAACTGTAGGACAGTTAATGAATTTTTGGCCCGTAATCGCCAAGCCGTGGACATATGGGTCCATGTGACCGCGCGCAAATACAAATAGGGCCAAAGTTTTAAACCATATGGTAATGGGGTTGGAGGGTGCCCGTCGGTGGTTACATGGAAGATATATATGACTGGGGGCTGGGGCTTAGCCCTGGCCTAGACCACGCCCCAACTCAAAACTATTGCAAATTCCAATAATTTTTTTAACATATATATATATATATATATATATATATATATATATTAAGCAACAAAGAGTGGCGTGCCGGTTGGGTGGCCATTGCCAAAACACTCGGTATATGGTGGAGGTCCAGGGTTCGATCCCCATGAACTCTATAATAATTTTAAACAACCAAAACAGGGTGCCACCTGGCATCCCATGCCTGGGCCATGTGGCACCAAACCATTCGCCATGATAATGCCACGTGTCCACCAATGATTCATCCAAACTGCCAATTGTCTGCCAACTTAGCCCTACCACATCAGCGTATTGGCTCTTCAACATCATCGTATGACCCTACCATTTCATCATCCGTATGGACTATACGGACTGTACAGTCAACACATTTTTTTACCTGTTTGACGATTCGAACAAAACACAATATCACTCATCTGATGTCCGTTTGAACCCAAATGAGTTGCGTTGGGTTCGTGACGACGAGGGCTACACACCCATTCGTTTTGAGGCAATTCCAAGAACTTTGATTTTTGAGCAAAATTTTGACCCCTAGTCCAGATTCTGATCACGCCTTCCCACTGAAAGGCTTTTGGACCCACAAAAGCTTATGAAAAGTCTATTTGACAATCACCTGGATACCTTGACATGCCTTGCACTGCAACTAGCTATGTCCCTCAACCACTGTTCTTTGGCTGTTGCTGACCCACTGTTCTCTTTGTGCTTGGAAGACTTCAAACCTTCCCACTGAGAATCAAGTCCCTCTTGTGAACTCTTTGACGTCAACACAATCCACTCTATAATGGCTGCAAAAACTTTCCTGCGACATCTTGTCACAAACCAAGAAAACCATCAATCTTGAAAATAAATTTATACAAGACCGAAAATGATGCCAACAAAGTCTTTTTTGCTCTTCAAGAAAATGGTCACATCTTGTACTTCATCAAAGCACATGGCGTTTTCTTGCATCTTGGTGTACTCAAAATCGACTTACAAGCCAACAAACATCATCGACTAAACATAAGTCGAAAAACATGATCGACACAACATAGTCATCAAGACAACATCGACACAAGCCGAGACTCATTTGAAACATATCGACATTCCCAAAATGACAAGTCGACATTCATGATACACAACCATGTTACAATCATGAGTCACTCATAATGAACTATCACCAAGTTCATTGTTTACGCACACACAAAAACACATGAATGTGCATGACTATTTAACTCTTCTTCAAGTACAAACATAAGTACACAAACCCGAAACATGTGGGTACATAAGAGTTGAATATGAAAAATATATATGGCTATAACAAGTGAGTATCATATCCCTCTTTTACATCCTCTTGGCAAAGTTGTGCCACAACAAGAATGGCTTCAAATGAATTGCATTCACATGCAACTTGCATCATACAAGTTGTGATAAACTATTGCAACTTGTCATACTCTCAACATAAATGGATACATAAGGTTGAAATGTGCATCTTACAACAAAAAAATGCAAGCCTTACTTGTTCAAGAAATCCAACCATTTCTTACCAAGCCAACTCAATGGTGAATTCTTCTGCTGAAAATCGTCTTCTTGTGAATCATCTTGACTCACATCGATGATGGAATCTCCTCTTCCATTCTTGCTAATCTCTTTATCCATCTGCTTCTTGTGTTGTGAATGAGTGGCTGGATGCAATGTCCAACATTGGTCAATGAGATGACCCCCCTTCTGACAATGAGTGCAAATATTTTGCATCCTCTTTTCAAGTTGTCATTGCTTGTAAAGTTTCCTGAAAGTGGTCAATCTTTTCCAACATTTTGAAACATGATGGTTATATAAACCAAAATATGTACATGGATTTTTTCTTCCATTTTTACATGAAAATTTATCATGATTAACATAATCAAAAGCAATTGAATGATAGGCAGAATTATACCTTGAACATTCACCTTTATCGCCTCTTTGAGGAGGTGAATTTGAAGAGTTACGAGATCTCCTTTGAAGACCAACAACAATGTTCTTGTCTGCATGGCTGTCATAACTCTCTTGTTTCACACATTTTCATTCATCTTGAACACAATCTTTGCATGCTTGAGGGATTGAAGTTGAAACAAAAGTTCTTGAACTTTCACCTTTATAGCCTTCTTGAGGAGGTGAACTTGAAACAAAATTTGTTCTTGGAACTTTTTCCCTTGTCTCCTCAACTTTGGAATTTTCTCCATCTCTTTGTTCATATCCAAGACCACAATATTTGGGCCTCTCTTCAACAACAATAGGCTCAACAATTCCTTGTGCATGCTTTCCTAACCATCTACCTTCATAGCCCATTTTTAACAATAACTTGGACCCTATTCCTCTTGTGTGATTTTCAAAAACACCAAAGCATTCATCTTGAGAGGAATTTGAAGATAAACTAACATTACATACCTCATGTTCATGCATGTACTTGGTAAGGGTTTCCTTTGCCTCATGGAGTTGAGTCTCCATCTCATGCAACTTTTCAAGAAGCTGCTGCTTCTCCTCCTTCATGGCCATCAACTGCTCTTGAAGGACAATGCTCTCTTTTCTTTCTTCCCACAACTCTGTTACAGGTATGAACTAACTGAGAAGGGCGGGGGTGAATCAGTTAGTGTAGATTATTAACTATTTCTCTTCTTTTTAACTTTGAATCATTATTATTAATGGCAGTGAGTCTTTACTGTGAAATTCAGAGTTATAAACATAAAGCAGATAACATAAAAAATAGCAATCACACACAACATTCACTCACAAGTATGAGACACAGATTTTTCAAGAGGAAACCCAACTAGGGAAAAAAACCTCGTCTTCTTAAGATGTTAAGCAAGCTCCAACTGTGTTACATCTCATCTTTTATGAGCACCAACTCATAGAGGCTACAACCTCTGATTGCCAGCACCAACTGGCTGAGAGCACCAACTCCCACAGAATCCCAGCA
>ML789251.1:309542-345178 GCA_009831015.1 Picea engelmannii
CGTGTTGTTTCTTAAAGAAAACTATTGGTAACTTCTGCTGCTTAGTCATGACCGTGGCTAAGGCGTGCGTTCTTATCAGCAAAGATCCAGTGTTGTTTCAGCATAGTTTCCAGCACTGTGTTTCAGCCCAGCGCTGTGTTTCAGCATATGTAACATTACTGTGTTTCAACTGTTACAGCACTGTGTTTCAGCATAAGTTCCAGCTCTGTTTCAGCATTGTGTTTCTGCATCTGTGTTTCATCATCTACGTTCCAGCATCTGTGTTCCAGCATCTGTGATTCAACTTCTGTGTTCCAGCTCTGTTTCAGCACTGTGTTTCAGCCCAGCGCTGTGTTTCAGCATATGTAACATTACTGTGTTTCAGCTGTTACAGCACTATGTTTCAGCATAAGCGTTCCAACATCTGTGTTCCAGCCTTTGTGTTTCAGCATTTGTGTTTCAGCATTTGTGTTTCAGCATCTGTGATTCAGCTTCTGTGTTCCAGCTTTGTTTCAGCACTGTGTTTCAGCTTCTGTCAGCATCTCTTGTGCATGCTCTATAACCAACCTATTTCCATCAATGACAACCTTGACCAACTGCGTCATCTCTGCTATAGCCATATTTCCAACCTTGACCATCTGCGTCATCTCTGCTATAGCCATATTTCCAACAATACTCTCTCGGCCTCTGTTGAAGATGGTCCTGTTACTGTTGTGTCTTATTTTGGTTGGGCCTGCTCTTGTGGATGATGCCTAGTCTAAGGGAGGTATGTTGGTCTCACTAGTCCCACATCTGTACATAATAGACTCTTTGAGTTAGTATCGTGACATTAACAAAAATATGTTTTCTTTCTCGTAAATAAAATTTAAAAATTAAAAAACATATTTATATATGAGCATGTACCTATCTCGCCGTGAGCTATGCCAGGGGGCATAGGCATCTCAAGATCTCTCAAGAAATTGATCCCTGCATAGGGATATTCCTCAATGGTGGGGATATATCGTCTCCACCAATCGAATAACTCATCATCATATGACTCTTGAACTCCCCCTTCTCCCTGGTGAGGCTTCAAAGCGACCCATATAAACAGTTCTGAGTAGGTGGCTATGTTCCCTCGTACTCTCTCCTTCGAGCTTAGGCCCAACACCCTTTCAAAAAATATTACACAAAGCAATGTTCTGAATCCAAAGTTCTTTTTCTTTCTAAGTTTAGACTCTGCCAGTTGTGTTATCATATAATTGTTCATCGCCGTGCTCCAATCGAAGATCAATGGCTGTAGGCATTGCACTGCATAATGTATTTGAGCACGAGAATCTTGATGTAGATCCACAAATCCAATAATCCTCCCAATCAAGTACAATATTTCTCTCAAGCCAATGTTGTCTATATTCTGAATGGGGACTTGAGATCCCATCTTCTCCGTGTCAGCCTCACAATACATATCAGCATAATGGGCTATGTGATATGGCCCTAGAGGAAAGGTTTTCAAGTTTAATGGCTTCCCCCTCCTAGAGAGACCGGTCAAGAAGTAAATGTATTCAGTAGTGATTGTCAAAGCTTGGCCTTCTATCATAAAGGCCTCTACGTCAAGGTTCCAATACTCAACAAGGTGAGTCAACAGTCTCGGTTGGGCCCTCATGAATGGACAATGAAAAAATTTCCATATCCCACATTGTTTTAGTATGGATACAACTACAGGGTTCTTCTCAACCATTTGATCCACTTCCCCATGCTCTCTCTCTCTCTCCAACGCACGTACATCCTGCATCATGCAAATTTTGGGGAGTTAGTGCCTTCATTTTTCTCATTTTTAAGAGCATGTACGCACCTTTTTTTGAAGACAGTCTTGGATGTACGCATGCTGAGTTTAGCTCAACCTACGTACATCCACGTGTTGAGCGTGGACAACACGCATACATGCACATCCGTGCAAATATTTAGGGCTCGTGGCCCCCAATTTTATCTAAAAACCATCAAAATTGAATTAAATTGCAAGAGAAAGGGAAGAGTACTTACTTGGTTCAAGAATGAGTCGATTCTGCCCACTGTAGCTCTCCAAATGTACAGTTGAAGGAAGGAGGTTTTTTTCTATTTTTCATTTTTGTTAAACAACAATGGTGAAAATGACCTCTTTCACCTCTATTTATAGGTTTTTTGACCATGTGGTGACCTAGTTTTGACCCTTTTTCATCCCTATGGTTTGTTCGATGGATGTTTTGATTCATTCTTAGGATTTTTTGGTCGTCTACAATTATTATGTCCTTCAGATTTGGTATTTTTAATGCATGGGTACTACTTATATCATCTTGTGATGAAGTTCCATTTTTTCCATTTGCATATAGGGTAGGACTTTATCACCTTACATCTTTCATTTTATTGACGATTTCCTCTTTTCCATAGGGTCAATCCTACCGAAGTGTGACACAGAACCTTCTATGTCTCCTTAGAAGTGTCATAATTAGGTGGTAGAGCCTTCCTCTCCATGGATTCCCTAAATAGATCCTTGTCTTGCATTATGACATCCATGTTGAAAGTATCTTGTAGGTTTGGGAGTCCTTTTAGTCCCGCCATGACTTTGTGTTGAAGCCTCATCCTTCTTCTTCATTTTTTTCTGGCCTATACCCAAGGGACTCCCCAAGAGCATGGTTTGTTGTCTTTCAAGCTCACTCAAACTATGAAAGTGACATCTAACGATAAATTATTTATCCTTTTCAACCTTGTTCAAGTTACTTAAGAAAAGGAGCCCCTCTGGAGTCTTCTTTAAGCCATTTTCAAACTCTCTAAAACTGAAAATATTGTCGAGCAATCTTGTTTCCCTTCACGCTCGTCAAAGTGAAATTCGAAGGCACATCTATCCGGCGATAGTTTACCCATTTTTTGGCCCAAATAGTTATTTTTAAGAAAAAGGTATGCCCTAGGAGCTACTGTTCGCTAGGAGAGTATTCTTAGGTGTAAGTTTAACCCTTTTTCGGGCCTGAGGGACTAAATTTGTGAAAAAGGGCCATTCTCCCTGGTTTTGGTTTATCACTTTTTCAGCCCTCGGAGATTATTTACAAAAAAGGAAACCCCTTGGAGTCTTCTTTAAGCCCTTTTGAGACTCCCTAAACAAGAAAAGAACATCGAGTGACCTTATTTCTTTCACACTCGTTAATTGGTCCAGAAGGAACATCTATTTGGCATAAGTTTAACCCTTTTTCTGGCCAATAGATTACCCAGGAAAAAGGTACGCCTCGGGAGACATGTCTCACCGGGAGATTTCTCCTAAGTTATATTTTATACTTTTTAGGGCTCAAGGAAATAAATTATGAAAAAGGACGAGTGAGTCCATAGTTAAGATCTTTTTAGACTCCTTAAAATTGAAAAGATAGTTGAATGATATTTTCTTTGTCACACTTGTTAAAATGGTTTTGAAGAGACGTTCTTTCGGTACAAGTTTAACCCTTTTTCGGACCGACTGGACTATGTATGAAAAAGGAATAATTTGGCCCCAATGACCAGAAGAGTTCTCCTTGGTATGATTTTATTCTTTTTTGGGCTTTGGAGACTAACCTTACAAAAAATGTCACTCTAGAGTCTTCTTTTACTGTTTTTTTAGACTCTCTAAAAGTGAAAAACCGTCGAGCTTACCTTATCTAGGCTCATAAAAAATTAAATTGAATGAGGCGTATTGTGTCAACCCGCAAATCACAATGCATATCTCACTCTTGCATCTTTGGCCTAATGTTGGCCCCATTTTGTTGTTGCTAAAATTTTAGAGAACTTCATAGGTGCAAGCCCTGCAACATTTTTGCCTTTGCATTCTGACACCCTGACCCATGGAGGAATTTTCCTGAGTGTCTTATCCTGCACATGTCTCCTTGCATTGAGCATCAATATGTTCCATGTGCTTGGAACTAGTTTTCTTTCCCGTGACACTCGTTCCTCCTTTGTAACATAGCGTTCTTTTATTCTTTTTCAAGCTCGTTAAATATATGAAAAAGACACAAAAAATCAAATATTCCAAAAAGAGGGGATGGAAAAACATTCTCTTTTACTAGAAGCAGTCTACTCACCCTTGGACAGAGCACATCCTTTAGTTTTTTTCTGCAAAGCACTGGGATTTAGTATGGCCTAAGGGAGTTGTTCTTATTACATAGAGTTGTGTCCTCCTCTGTTTGGTTACTCTTCCAAACACATGGAGCATTTGTGGTGCCTCTTGTGCCACAATCTTATGTCAATAACACATTGTATGAGTCTTTTCATATGTCATTCTCTTGTCCAAGGGAAATTCTTACTAGCCTGAGCCATCCTTTCTGCAATAAGCCTCTTGACCTTCATCAGTCGGCCATCCCGAGAGTCTTGTCAAGTGTACATTCAGAATCAATGAAGTTTTGTCCCTTAAAATTCAGATCCTCCAGTCTTTCTATGAGGGATTTTCGAAGACCTCATGATAGTGAGTTTTACACTCCTATCATTCTCCTACCTGAGTTATGAAGATCTTGACGACATGTTTCGAGGTACTGAATCTATCATCTCCAACTATAGGCATTGATGCCTCCTAAAGATTCATTGTATTTGTATATCTTATGATGATTTTGAGATGTAGTTGCATTGCGTATTATTCATGGCTACAATCTGTATTGGCATACACATTGGTCATGTGGCCATGATTATTATATATGACATGGATCCACAGTGTACTCGATTGGAAGTCATGCTTAGTTTGTCCCGAGCATGGGTATGCCCGCCTCGGTGATTATTATTATTATTTTGCAGATGGCACGCTCGTGAATACTCATCTGGGATCACTCGACTCGATACCTTCCCATTTTATAAAAGATGTTATAATGTATTTTAGCCATCAATTTCTCTTCTCACCTCACACATTAGGGGGCATCTTTTATAGCTCAAAATGCCATTATTATGCATTGTTGACTTTGGCCTATTCATTTACACCTTTGCCAAACAAAACAAAAATGAGATTCCTCTTTAAAAAACAACTTTTGGGATGGTGTATGTGCCCTACTACATATGCAGCACATGTACATATGCTAGTTGCATGCCTGACATCCCGCATATACTCTAAAAATTGCAAAAATTAAAAAAGTTTTGCGCTTTTGGGCGGAGTTTACGAGCTATGTCAAGTTGCCTAGCCATATTACCTCCTGTAGCCCTTATGACAACAAATTAACCATCTTGTCTTCATATAAAAGGATCCCTATGGGGTTCATTTGGAGATATTAGACAAGAGGCAAGACAGCTCTGCCAAATTTTCTCCCTTGTATTCCAAGCCTTTTTGCATTATGCTCTGAGTTTCATCTTCAACATTCCCTTCCATCCATCCTCCTTATACCATCCATCCATTTCCCTTATATTGGCATGTTGGTGGTGAGGATAGTATATTGGGAATAGTGCACTTGGAGTCAATGTAGAGGAACCCAAGCAAGGTTCGTGGAGCGATGTCGGCAAGATTCAGGTTGTAACTTCCAATCTTGTTGTTAATAAAAGAGAAACTTCTATGTCCCATATCTTTATGTATTTATGTTTGTGTTTTTGAATGTTTTCATGAATAACTAACCCTTTATATGATTTTGGTAGTTATGCACACGTTGTCATAGTTTGTTCTATGAATTTGTTTGGGGCCAACTTTGGGAGGAGACCTGCGATCTTGGAACGGACAACAACCATAAGGGATCTTCATCAAATAGAAGGACTTAAGGTATGCATTTTGATCTTTTCTCCTTTCCCTTAACTATCATTAGGTTTTTGTTGGATTTGAGGTAGAATAGAAGCATTTTTATGTTCTAAGGTGTCAAGGTTCTACCTAGTTGCTAGAGCTAGATTAGGGGGATTTTCCCCCATAGCAGATACTATGGAAGAGTATGCTAAATGTATAGTTATATTATCAAGAAAATTTACATGTCAAATTCTATCCCTATCAAGAAAGAGAATCATATTACCCAAAACACGTGGTCTTACTCATAAAATGAATCTTATCAAGAAAACGACTCTAAGAATAAGAGTTCCATGAAACAAGACGACTCTAAAAACAAGCAGAGTTTCAGAGCAGCAAGTCCCTGCCTTCAAGGAAGAGCTTCCATTGGTGTATTCACTTGCATGGAAAATATTCATGCCAGGATAATACCACAGTCAAGTATTTGTTATGAGTTCTAACTTTTTTCTGAGTAGGGTTACTCACATAGTTGTTCAAACCAAGCAGACTTTACATGTTGAACAAATGGTAAGTCATTCAAACCGATAAGACTTTACATGTTGAACAAGTGGTGAAGAAGTATGAAGGCAATGGATAGGTACATTAAATAACAAATATTATTGAAAGGTGAGCTTGTAGATGATTAAATAAAAAATATTGAACCGCGAAGTTGTAGATGATTTATTTAAATCTAGCCAGCTGCATTGCATCGCATGTAGCTATCAGTTGCATTGCAATTCATCGCACCGTTCTATATGGAGGGGTGGAGGTATTGCCCACCGTTTATCCTCCGAAACCTAGAGTCGTGGGAGGGATGTGTGAAGTCACACTCCCCTAGACATGTGATGACGACTGCTAGTTTCCTGTTGAGGAAGCTTGGTCGAGATGTATGACACTTCCTCTTACAGGTTCTATCTGGAGTTAGGTCAATATAGTTGACGCTCCATCTTAGTCCAACAGAGGAAAGGATCGGATGGAAGATGGAAGTAGGTTAGGAAGGAAGGATGATTCGATGTTAGTTGAGAATACTGATTAGGGATTAGAGATGCCACTATTGTTTATTCACTTGGTTCCTACCATGTTTAAAACCCTCTTTGATTTCCTAATGATATTTTAAGTGTGACAATGAGTTATTGATGAATTGGTGTAATTTAGTTCGTTAAAATTATTAACTGATGCATTACTTGATCTGTTGTCCTACATGTCTTAGTGATCATATAGGAACTATGCACTAGAGGCAATGATTGTTCATTGTTAGTACATACATGAGATATGTGTCTGCTAGCTACGCACACATACCCTACCCATGTGTTGGCAGCCAATTCATTTTTTTTATTACTCTAAAAAAGATGCCTACACCTATTGTCTTCTAAATGACAAATCATCGTCGCATTGTGCAACCAGACATTTGTTCATTTTTGCGACAATTGCAATTTGGTTTCGATTCAGTTTTCACAACTGAAAGTGTGAAAACGCCTATTTCGTTGTTTGAATTGTTGTCATCTTTTATTGATTTTTCCGAAAGACACTTGACCATTGGTTTGTCACATGACTGCAAAAGATTTTTTTCAAACTTATGTCCTCTTGGCTAACCTGGTGCATAACCAAAAAACGGGTGAAATGTAGGATGGTTAACGAATTTTTGGCCCCTAACTGCCAAGCTATGGACATATGGGTCCATGTGACTGCGCGCAAATACAAATAGGGCCAAATTTTTAAACCATATGGTAACAGGATTGGAGGACGTGCGCTGGTGGTCACATGGAACATATATATGACCGGGGGCTGGGGCTTAGCCCTGGCCCGGACCGCGCCCCAACTCAAAACTATTGCAAATTCAAATAATTTTTTTAACATATATATATATTAAGCAACAAAGAGTGGCGCGCCAGTTGGGCGGCCATTTCCAAAACGCTCGGTCTATGGTGGAGGTCCGGGGTTCGATCCCCATGGACTCTATAATAATTTTAAACAACCAAAACAGGGTGCCACGTGGCACCAAACCATTCACCATGATAATGTCACGTGTCCACTAATGATTCATCCAAATTGCCAACTGTCTGCCAACTCAGCCCTGCCACATCAGCGTATGGCTCTTCCATGTCATCGTACGACCCTACCATGTCAACATCTGTATGGACTGTACAGACTATACAGTGAACATATTTTTTTTGCCTGTTTGACGATTCGAACAGAACATGATATCTCACTCATCCGACATCTGTTTGAACCCGAATGAGTTGCGTTGGGTTCGTGACGACGAGGGCTACGCACCTGTTCATTTTGAGGAAATTTCAAGAAATTTTATTTTTGAGCAAAATTTTGACCCCTGGTCCAGATTCTGATCAGTGCATCACCAGGTTCTTTGAGATATTGATGGTGCATGTATTATCAAAATAGATTGGAATGGGCTCATCATACTCAAGATGTATATCTGCCAGAGTTTGTTTCATCCATAGAACCTGTGTACAACATATTGATTCTTCAATATACCCTGCTTCGGTTGTAGATAAATATAATAATGATTGTTTCTTTCTTAGCCAAGATACTAAACCCTCACCCAAGTAGAACAATGCTCCACTAGTTCTTCGTCGGTCATCAATACAACCTGCCCAATTTGCATCTGTGTAGGACATAAGTGATAGATCCTTTCCTTTTTAATACCATAATCCAAACTCTTATGTTCCTTTGAGATATCTAAAAATCCTCTTCACTGCTAATACATGTGAGTCCTTTGGTGTTGCTTGAAATCGTGCCACCTACCCAACTTCTTGCATTACATCTGGTCTAGATGTTGTCACATATAGTAAGCTACCAATCATTGACCTATATTTCCTCTTGTCTGTAGACTTTGAATCATCATCTTTTCTCAACGTGCAACTAGTTTGCATAGGAGTGGTGTTGGCACAGGGGTAGACCCGGGGTTCAACGCTTCAACAGTGCACCAAAAAAACCCTAACTACTGGTCCTTTCGGCAACACCTGTGAAGCAAATGGAGTCTCATCCAAGGTAGAGTTAGGGGTGGTTGTAGGACTCAAATGTTTGCAATCTAGTTGGGACAGAGATATGTCATTACGACACTCTAAAAAATTAGTTAGTAGTTAACATTCATCAATATTTAACCTTTATTCACATCGCAGATCCAAACCCTAATTATATAACAATGCAATATTCTACCAGATCTAACACATCTAAGCACTTAGCATATGGAAAATGATCAGATCTAACATTTATTCACCTTACCAAGCACTAAGCTATTATACTAGATGCATCATACATAAAGATATTGGCACTAAGAATAAATCACATCACTAACATACAACCATAATGCACAAAGCAACCATAACACAGGATATACATGATTCACCCCAGTGTGGGGCTACGTCCACCAACTCTTCATCTTATTTATTATATTTTGTCAATCTCCTTACATGCACAAAGCCTCAGAACCCATTCCACATAGGACATGAGATCTACACGCACCTCTCCAGACCCTCCTTCCCTAAGCTAGGTTTAAGCACAAAGACTTGTTACTGTCTATACACAAGCTTCTTACAATCACTTGCACTTAGCTCTGCAAGTTCTTAACATATCGTATGCACAAAGCATCCAAAACTATTCACACTTAGCACATTGGCCTCTTCCTACATCGCCTAGATATCTATTTATACATTAAAAAATGGACCTAGACATGGGTAAACCCATGGGCCGACATCCCATACCCGTTACATAAACCCTAATCCCAAAAACTACCCTAAAAAGGGGCCAAGATCTCATGATCTCTTCTTTGACTTGCGCTCCACCTTCAACCAGCCTGTCGAAGTCCAAAAAGAGGTCAAACATGTACAAGGATCTCTAAAACTTGGTCAAGGGCCAATAGGCCCCCAACACTCACTTGTGACTCGTCTCGAGTCACTCTGGCCTGGGTAAATCTACCTCAAAATCCTTGATCTTGGATCGAGCTACTTCAACCTGTTGCTGCACCAAGGCCTCCTGCTCGACGAACTCTTGAATAACTGCCTCATTCACGGATCCCTCTAAGCATTGTTCTATCGAAGTGACTACTTTTTCTAGCTCCGCTCCTTAGCCTTCAATCTCCTCAAAAAGTAGGAAAGCTGCATCCTGGACTGGCTGGAGCTTCTGAGTCACTTCCATGACTTTGATTTGTATGGAATGGACCTATTGTTGAGCCGTGCACTGCTCTTGGGATATTTTCATCCTCTCAACTGTTGATAGGAGTTTCAACTATGCTTGTATTATTGTTGTTTGTTTCTTTGCTTCTTGGAGCTGCGACTCCAGTGTCTTCAGTTCAAGGTCCTCAATAAGGAGCTCATAATTATGCGCACTATGACTGCTTAGTTGTTTACATTCCATGACTAATGCTTTGATCCTTTCAACTATCCTCCAGACAGTTTTTTCTCTCTGGTCTTTCACTTCTTGCGGAGTGCTTGGCACTGTTTATAGTTCTAGTTATGTGACCCTCTATTGAAGCTGTTGAATGGATTCCGCAAGATTCATGACTTGATTTACTACCAGGTGCTCTTCCATCTGCTCCAATCCTGTCACAAAGCAAAGTGATTTGTTGAATGATTCTTTAACTCTAACCTTCTCTGCAAGAAACTATTCTTTCTCCTACTAGATTTGTGCTTTATTTTCTTTGAACTTGGTTTGGAGGTTTCCATTCTCCTACTCCACAACTCGGTGTTTCTCTATGATTTCCTCTTGTGCATGCTTCATGGAAACTATGGCATTTTATTTTTCTTAATGCACTTGACAAAGGTGATCTTCGATCACGTCAGCTATTCTACGAAGTTGGGCAGGCTCATCTCCCAACTCTGGTTCTTCTAGTGGGAGGGGCACAGTGGGCACTGCGTGGCTAGAGTGAAGGGATTGATGTAATCCTCTCAGCTCTATCTCAATTATATCATACATGGATTCTTGTTTGGCTTCAGTTCTCTGAAAAATATCTTCTGAGGCATCTGATACAACTGCAACAATGAAGTCGAAGTCATCGACCATGAGTACAGTCTGCAGCTTTGACTTACTTTCTTTGGAATTCTTCCACGATGTAGGTTTCATGGGGGAAACCTTTCTTTTCTTGGATGTATCTGGCTCTTCAAGGGGGTTCCTAGGTGGTGTTACTTCACCTTGCTTCTGCTTGTCTTCTTCCCCTTCTTTTTCTTCTTTTTCCACTTCGTCATCTCCTCCTTTGCTAGGTGAATCTGATGTAGTCTCTTTTGGTGTGTTGTGTATTTCCTGTACATCTTCCTTCTTTTTCTTCCTGCTATTGTTGGGTGCATCATACTCTTCACGAGTGACCATCGGAATTCCAATGAGGTTGGGATCAAACAATGTTGCCCGGTCGACTGGTATATGTAACTTTGCGAGTCATTCCTTAGTGATTTCTTCCAGGTCCTCCTCTGTGATCTTGTAGTAGGACTAAATCTCTTCTTTACTTTCGTCTGTGCACACAGTAATATAAATAAAATGCCTATCTATGTGGAACTTCATAAGGGGCCTGAACCTATCCAGGGTGTTTGATGTCATACGAGGGAAATACTCAATAGCCCTCTTTAGCTGCAGGTAGTAGGTATGGAATACTGCGTTCAAATTCCATTGTTTCCCCATATCGCTCGAATACCAGAGCATTGTGATCTTCATAGCTAGTGGCTTGAATGGATCAATGTCAAGGAAGGTCGCACCTTCTGGCATCTCCCAAGCAGTGAATGCGATGAGGATCGACAACGAGATAAAATGGAACTCATAGCCCTAATCCTGAGCTTCATGACAATCCAGTTCAAATTGATTGACTAGGTAATTGGATTAGTTCATCTTTAGTCATTCCATGCATTTTCTTGCGAGGTCAACGAAAAACCTTGTGACCTGCATGGGTCTATTCTTTCTTACTAGCTTACCAACAATCAAATCGAAAGCAAGGCTCATTGCACCATTCTGAATGGAGGCTACCTTGTATCCTCGCGTTCCTTTCTCTACATTGTCATAGGTGTCTTTGATCTTCTATGCCAGGGCACGGTCTGTAGCCTTCCCTGAATAAAAGTCTTGTGGGTCTTGTCCCTTCATTCTCAATACAGTGATCCTATGTATCAACACTGGATCAATGGTGATGCGTCTATCTAACCATATATACCCTCCATGGAAGCATGACAATAAGAGCATAACGCACACGTTAACCTTCTGGTGCCTTCCGAAATGTGGTATCTTCATCATGTTCAAGACAGTGGACCTCGCGATGTCCATAGTCCATGGCTAGGGGATGATATTTGATTTATTCCCCTTGGTATTAGTCAAATATTTGTGAGGTGAGAACATTCCATAGCTCTTGCGGTCTCCTAGGTTATAGTCACTGATCTTCAAGGTTGGAATCCTCTCCAACTACAGTTTGACTGCTTGTATTCCCTTTGGAAGGTATGCAGTGATGAATGTGTAGTTGAAATCCCTCAGGACATTGTCACAACTCACCACACTGGATAGGGGTGGGATGTCATCGGGTAGGATGGATGGAATTAGCTTCAGATTCTCCAAGTCATCATGATGATTGGTTCTTTTCTTGGTTACAGCTCAGGATGGTCCAGATCCACGAGCAGTGGATGGGGAGGATTGCAATCCTTGCATCGATGAGGCTTGGATGCCTGCAGACATCACCTTCTTGACCATTAGGTCTATTAGAATATCTTTGACATATTTTTCTATTGCGCTAATTTTGTCCGATAGGCACACTCGAGATCTAATATCGCAGGTCGATGAACAATACTCACTGTAACAGAATGGATGGAAAGGTCTCAATGATCAATGTGCAAAATCAACTAGTTCTCTATGGGCTCGTATAATCACAATTGGAAAAAGTGTTCTCGGTGAAATGCTCGATGGGATAAATATATATCACCGTAACCGTTTCTTTCAACGGGTCACAAATCCTTATTCAATGCAATTCCATTCGTTATGACGCGGTCCCAATGGTCCAATGGCAAACTTTCAGGCCATAAATTCTTTCCTAATTGTTCGAGAGCGTCAATTGAATGGTCATATTGCCTCCAATGATCATATTTCTCCTCCATGGTGAAGTGCCTTTTTGTGTTGTATTGATATTCCGATGAAGTTCAAATCCTGGAAACCTTCCTTCTGCGAAGTTATTTCTAGAGCTTCTTGCAATTTTTCTAACTTTGCCCTCTTCTTACGGAGCTTTCTGGCCTTCTTTCCTGTGATCTGATTACTGGTTTCCTCTTTCCATTATCATTCTTATATCCTCTTGGCATGATAACTTTGCAATGTGGGGGGTCTTTCATAGGGTTCAAAGGTAATACTTCTTCTCTTTCTGGGGTAGGTTCTCTACTCTTTTTTTCAGAAAGGTGTCTCTAGTCTTCCTGTGTCCTTTCAACCTCGACATTCATATCTTTGGTTTTTAGTAGCTTCAACTGGTTCTCTTGTTCTTCCAGTAAGTGTGTTATTCTCCTAGCCATGAAATCTCTTATTTCTTGCTTTTTCTATTCTAGATCCTCCTCTTCCTATTTCCTTCATATCTGATCTTTCTCAATCCAGGTTTTTCCTAGAAAGATAGCAAATGGGGCATTGTTCTCAACAAACTTCACGATCTCAAATTCTTCTTATGTCGAAGTGCCATGAGAACTCATATATGTTTGGGTAAGTATTCCACATAGGGTTATAAACTTTCCTCTAAATAATCCTATTCCTCCTAATGAAGGACCCATAGCAGGCTTTCCCAAAATTTCCCAAGTTCTTTCTATCATGATATTCACCTATGTTTACTCATCTAGGACACAGTCTATGTCAAAGTCTCCTATTCTTGTTTCTATGTAATCTTTCTCTTTTAAGACCTATGATAAGTTGATATTTTTGTGGTCATTCAAGGTTTCTTTCATCTGTAGTAATACAATATATGATTTTTTCTGGGGTTCTATCATATACTTAGTTTCTTGGCATGTCTCATAGTTTTCTTGTTTCATATTCATCTTTTCAACTTTAGAAATCATTCTAGGACAATCCAAAACTTCATGGTCCATAGCTTTACAACAAAGACAACTAGGTCTTCTACCAGGGCATTCATTAGCAAGATGTCCCAGTTTTCTGCAACTGTAACAAAGGGTTAATCTTCTCTTTCTCTTAAATGATCCCCAACCTTTCCTGTACTGCGCACTAAGATCACAGTTACTAACCTACAAAAAAATCTTTCTAGGATCCTGCGTCCATTTGTTAGTCCAAACATTCTTTCTATGCATAGGGATACATATCTTTCATTATTTCTATCATATCTATTCATATCAAATCTTCTTTCTTCTAACCGTGCCCTAGTTTTCATATTAGGACAAAATTTATCAAACATACCTAGATCCATTCTTTCAAAACAAAAATTTTCACTTATCTTACCTTTCTCAGAGCACAAAGATTCAATATATTACCTCTTTTATTCAGTTTAAAATTCTCTTCTCAGCACAGAGCTTCGCAAGTCAATGTTGCGCACTAACGCAACAGATCTACGCACATGACATTCTTTTCTTTAGTTCCCAACAATCATAGTTTCAGGTCCTGGAAACAAAACCATTTGTTAGCATAGGGGCAGACCCGGGGTTCAACGCTTCAAGAACACACCAAAAAAACCTTAACTACTGGCCCTTTCGACAACACTTGCGAGGAAAATGAAGTCTCACTCGAGGTAGAGGCAGAGGTGGTTGCAGGATTCAAATGTCTGCAACCTAGTTGGGACATAGATCTGTGATTACACCACTCTAACAAATCACTTAGCAGTTAACATTCATCAGTATTTAACCTTTAGTCACATCATATATCCAAAACCTAATTATAGAACAACGCAATATTCTACCAGATCTAAAACATATAATCACTTAGCATATGGAAAACGATCGGATCTAACATTCATTCACCTTACCAAGCACTAAGCTATTATACTAGATGCATCATACATAAATATATTGACACTAAGCATAAATCACATCACTAAAATACAACCATAATGCACAAAGCAACTATAACACAGGATATACATGGTTCACCCTAGTGTGGGGCTACATCCACCAAATATTTGTCTTATTTATTATCTTCTGTCAATCTCCTTACATGCACAAATCCTCAAAACCCATTCCGCATAGGACAGGAGATCTACGTGCACCTCATCAGATCCTCCTTCCCCGAGATAGGTTTAAGCAAAAATCCTTCTTACTGTCTATACACAAGCTTCTTACAATCACTTGCACTTAGCTCTGCAATTTCTTAACACATCGTATGAACAAAGCATCCACAACTATTCACACGTATCACATTGGCCTCTTCCTATATTGCCTAGATATCTATTTATATATTACAAAATGGGCCTAGACATGGGTAATCCCATGGGCCAACATCCCATACCTGTTACATAAACCCTAATCCCAAAAAATTCCTTAAAAAGGAGCCGATATCTTACAATCTCTTGTTTGACTTGCACTCCGCCTTCGACCAGCCTGTTGAAGTCCCAAAAGAGGTCAAACATGACCAAGGATCTCCAAAACTTGGTCAAGGGCCAACAAGTGGTAACTGGTTTGCAATATTCTATTATGAACCTCTTTAGAATTTCTTTGATATACTTAGTTTGAGAAATAAAAATTCCTTGGTTGCTTTGACATATCTGAAGACCCAGAAAGAAGGATAGTTCTCCAAGTAATGACATTTCAAATTCATTTTTCATATCCTTTGCAAATTTCTGGCTTAACCTGTCATCATTACTTCCAAAATAATATCATCAAGATAAACTTCAATTAATAAAATATTATCTTGAGTTACCTTGATGTAGAGGTTGTTGTCTGGACCTCCTTTTCTGAATCATGTCTTCTTTAGATATTTATCCAGTCTAGAATACCATGCTCTAGGACCCTGTTTTAGACCATACAAGGCCTTCTTCAATTTGAACACATAATCTGTGTTCTCTGACAACTTAAATCCTTCTGGTTGTTCCGTGTAGACTTCTTCTTCAAGTTCCTCGTTCAGAAAAGATGATTTCACGTCCATATGATACACTTTAATATTCTTGGAGCATGCCTAAGTTAAGAGCAATCAAATTTCTTCCATATTGGAAACTGGGGAAAATGTCTCTTCAAAGTCAATTCCTTCAACTTGTGCATATCCTTTACCTACCAATCTAGCTTTGTTCCTTGTAACCTATCCATCTTCATTCAATTTATTTTTGAAAACCCACTTTGTGCCAATCACATTCTTATTATTTGGTCTTGGAAGAAATTCCCAAGCGTCATTCTTCTCTATTTGATCCAATTCTTCATCCATGTCCTTATTCCATAATTCATCCTTGCTGGCCTCTTCAAAACTGTTTGGTTCAATCGTAGATAAGAGTGATAGGTGAATTTTTTATGGTGAATAGATTCTTCTTCTAGTCTCAACTCCTGCATCTTTTTTTTCTGATAATCTGATTTGAAGGATGATTCTTCTGTACTCATTTTCTAGGTGTCTTTGGAGGCACTTGCTAAACTTGCTATTCTATTTTTGTCCAATCCTTTTCATATTCCCCTTCTACTTCTTCTTCATCTTCTGCTTCTTCTTTGTAAATTTGTTCCATTGATTCATTTTCTTCTTCCTTTAATTCTCATCCACCTGTTTCATCAATTGTTACATTGATGCTTTCCACAACTTTGTTCAACCTCGGATTGTAACACTTGTATGCTTTCCTTGTACTTGAGTAACCAACAAGTACTCTTTTTTCCACACGGGAGTCAAACTTTCCCATTCTGCCATATTCTCTTTTGATGCATCATTTTCTTCCAAATACTATGAAGTTCTTCACATTTGTTGGTCTTCCATTCCATAGCTCATAGGGAGTTTTGTCGGTGTTGTTTATGAGCATTACTCTGTTTTGAATGTGAATTGTTGTATGCACTGCATGTGTCCAAAAAATATCTATCAATTTGGAATCCATTAGCATTGTTTGAGCCATTTCCTATACTGTCCTATTCTTTCTTTCAATAACTCCATTTTGTTGAGGTGTCCTAGCAATGAAGAATTGAATTTTTATTTCATGCCTATTGCAGTAGTCCATAAATTCCTTTGAAGTGAACTCTCCTCCATTATCAAATCTCAAACATTTGATTTTTGAATCTATCTCATTTTCAACCATTTCCTCTTAGACTTTGAAGTTTTCAAAATCTTTTGACTTATTCCTGAGAAAACATACTATAATCATTCTTGTATAATCATACACTAATAACATAAAGCATTTATCACCTTTTAAACCCTTTGTTGTAGTTTGTCCAACTAGATCAATATGCACAATTTCCAGTGGTCTTGTCATTGAATATTCCTTTGATTTGAACTTGGTCTTTGTTTGCTTTCCTTGTTGACAATGCTTGCATAAAGTGTCGGTTGGTTTCGTGATCTGGGGAATTTCTCTAACTGCTTCCTTTTTCTGACTTTGACAAGGTTATCAAAGTGTATGTGATCCATTCTTCTATTCCATAGCCAACCTTCATCTTCCTTTCCTAGACAACAGTTTTCATTTCCAATTTGACTTAATACATATCTATTGCTTGAAGTTATTGCAGTTGTTGCAATCAATTTTCTTGAACCTTATTTTATTATCTTGCACTTTTGTGAATTGAAAGTAATTTTATGACCTTGGTCACACATTTGAATCACACTTAGAATATTATATTTCATATCTTCTACTAGTAGAAAATTTTCTGCCTTGGTATTCTTGTTTCCAATTCTGAGTGTGCCTTTTCCAATGATTTTAGTTGAATCATCATTTCCGAAGGAGACTGATCCATCTCTTTCCTTTATTAATGTAAGAAACCTGTCTTTATCACCTGTCATGCGTTTTGAACAACCACTATCAACATACCAATCGTGTTTCTTCTGCTTATCTTGTAGAGCGAGTGTGCATTCTTCATTGCTATACTGATTCTTCTTTCTTATCCATGTTCTCTTATGAGGTTCCTATATGTGACTGTTGTTGTTTTGTTGTGGTTCTCTAGGAGAGACTGTCATTCTACAATCTTTGGCCATATGTCCAAATTTGTTTCACTTGTAGCATTCCACTTCAGTTCTCAATGATTCAAACCTGTTGCAACTTCTTCTCTGTGTTTCACTAGGTCTTCTTGGATAGACATTTTGTGTATGACTTTCAAAGTTGTTTATGTTCCTGCTATAAACCAAAAAAGATAGTTTTATACCTGGGAGTTGAAGATCTTCTGAAAGAAGTTACTATTATGAAACCTTATTCTTCCCGGGGCCTATTTGTTTCTGTCAGTCATTGATTCTGAAGTCTGAATCTTCTTGGTGGAGGAGTGTCTTTGTAATCTTCCTTATAGATCTTCCTATCCCCTTTGATTGTTTTTGCATATATTTTTGGGTATGTTTCTTGTTATGTTGCTTTGGATCTTGATCCATTTTCTTTCTGATTGTATCCAAGTCCAAACTTGTCATGATAAGGATTTTGACTGTTGATAATGTCATCCAAAACTTTCGAGTTGTTCTGCATATTTTTCTTTTGAATATCTATTCTCAATGTGACAATATCTACTTCCAAATTTCCAATGATCCTGTCTCTTTATTCTAACTGTTCTTTGAGTTCTTCTTCAATTCTTTTATATTCTTCTATTTGAACCTTCAATTTCATGATCATTTTTTCTAGTTCCTTAGTGTCTTCTTTCTTGTCTAGTTCTACTTGTAGCTTCTTGTTTTTCTTGTTTTCTCTTCTTATAACTTCTATAGAACTCAATAATTCTTTTCAGTAGTCAACTTCTGCCTCTTCATATTCGTCTTCGGTGTCTTCTTTATCAAAGTCTTATATTTCCATGAATAGAACCCTTTTTGTCTCACTGTCACTGAATTCATCTTCATCTGATGAGGAGATGTCTTCTTTGGTGCATACTCTTTTCTTGAAAGCTTTATTTTTGGTTCTTTTTCCTTTATATGTTTTTTTTCTATTTGAGTAATATTTATCATTCCTCTTATTTTTATTATGAGGTCATTTGTTATCAAAATGACCAATACCATCCCAATTAAAACAAATCAATGGAAGCTTACATTTATATCTTCCATTGGTTCCCTTGTTCAATCTTCTGACAAAGTTGGCCACTTCTTCTTCATCATCTTCTAAGAAGTCACTGTTCCTGCTATGTTCATTTTTCTTTGACCTTTTGGATTATTTGAAAGCTTCTTCTTTACATTTGGATTTTCCGGTTCAGTTCTCATTTCTTTTGTTTTCCTCAGAAAAAAATCGTAATTCTATTCATCCGTAGAGAACCAAATTACATTTTGTATGTGCTGAAAGAACATTCCCAATACTTGGGTAAAAATGATAGAAGTATTAGTATCCATAATTGGCCCCAAGTAAACCACAATGATGTGCCATATAAGGAGCTTGAAATAATCTCCAAATGAGGAAGAAAAATCTAGGAGGCAATTTGTCACTCACCAGGCTATAATATTCAGTCCATCCCTATGGCCTCTAGCCATTTTTCCTATGGTATGATGAATTTACATCGCATTTTTCAAACTCCATCCCAGCAGTTGACAGTAATTCTATCCCAGTACTTGGGGGCATGTTGGCATAGGGGCAGACCCGGGGTTCAATGCTTCAACAACGCACCAACAAAACCCTAACTACCGACCCTTTCAACAACACCTGTGAAGCAGATGAAGTCTCACCTAAGGTAGAGGTAGGTGTGGTTGCAAGACTCAAGTGTCTACAACCTAGATGGGACGCAGATATGTGATTACAATACTTAACAGAGCACTTAGAAGTTAACATTCATCAGGGATGATTTTAGGGGCTAAAATTCGCTCATGGACTAATTTTCCATGGTTTTTCCAAAAAAGATATTCGTTATTTTAAAAATGATTCGCCCAAATTCTAAAGGATAAAATTATTTTACCTTAAAGATCGCCATAATTTTATAAAAACTATATAAAATCCTTAGAAATTTGAATATTTTTATAAAAATATCGCCTAACATTTATAGTTGTCATATGAAGGATTAGTAAGATTTGCCAAGGTTTCTACATTTTAAAATAAATTTCCATCCTTAAAATCATCCCTGACATTCATTATCATTTAACCCTTATTCACATCACAGGTAAAACCCTAATTACAAAACAACACAGTACTCAACAAGATCTAATACATCCAGGCACTTAGCATATAGAAATAGATCAGATCTAGAATTCATTCCCATTACTAAGCACTAAGCTATTATTATATCAAGTTCATCTAACATATATCATTGTACTAAGCATAAATCACATCAATAACATAACAACTATAATGCAAAAATAAACCACAACACAAGATATACGTGGTTCACCTCAGTGTGGGGCTACGTCCACCAACTCTTGTCTTCTTTATTGTATTCTGTCAATCTTCTACAAGCAAAGAGCCATAAGAACCCACTACACGTAGGACAGGAGATCTGTGTGAACCTCACCAAGCCTCCTTCCCTGAGCTAGGTTATAGCACAAAGCCTCTTTACAATCACTTGCACTTATCTCCACAAGTTCTCATGCACACAGTATGCACAAAGCTAACTAAATCACATAGATCCAACTACTTACATCACTTGCACTCAGCACAATATAGAACTTAACACCACTTCTCTCCTAGATCTAGTGTGTTTCTTACATCGTTTAGATATCTATTTATAAATTATAAAAGGGGGCAAGGTATGGGTAAACCCATGGGCCGACATCCCATACTTGTTACATAAACCCTAAACCCAAAAAATCCCTAAGAAGGGGCCAAGATCCCACGATCTTCGCTTTGCCTTCGACCAGCCTATCGAAGTCCAAAAAATGGTCAAACATGACCAAGGTTCTCCAAAACTTGGTCAAGGTCCAACATGCCCCCAACACTCACCTATGACTCATCCCGAGTCACTCTGATTTGGGTAACTCTGCCTCAAATGCCTCAATCTTGGCTTAATATGCTTCGACTTGTTGCTTCTCCAAAGCCTCCTACTTGACAAACTCTTGAATTATCTTCTTCATTACAGGTCCTTCCAAGCGTTGTTCCACTGTGGTGACCACTTGTTCCATTTTTGCACCTCATCCTTCAATCTCCTCAAACAATATGCAAGTTGCATCCTACACTGGCTGGAGATTTTGAGTCACTTCCATGAGCTTACTTTGGATGGCATGGACTTACTGTTGAACTTTGCATTGTTCCTGGTATCATTTCATCCTCTCTACCATTGGTAGTGGCTTCAATTGTGCTTGCACCATTGTTGCTTGCTACTTGGTCTCATGAAGCTGTGACTCCTGTGTCCTTAGTTCATGGTCCTCTGCAAGACACTCGTAAGTCTACGCACTTCGAATAATGAGTTGTTTACATTCTAAGGTCAATGCCTTGATTCTATGGACTATAATCTGGGTAGTTTCTTCTCTCTGGTCTCGCACTTCCTGCGGAGTGCTTGACACTGCTTGTAACTCCAATTCTGCTACCCTCTATTAGAGCTGTTGAATGGTTTCAACAAGCTTCCCTACTTGGCTTTCCACTGGGTCTTCTTCCATCTGTTCTAAGACCTTCACAGAGTAAAGTGCTCTAGTGACTACTTCTTTAACTCCAATATTCTTTGTGAGCATCCGTTCCTTCTCATTCTAGATCTACGCTCTATCCTTTGCAAACTTGGCTTGGATGTCGTCTTTTTCTTGTTGTGCAACCTGACGTTTCTCTATGGCTTCCTCTTTTTCTTTCTTTAAGGCCTTTGTTGCCTACTCTTTTTCTTCCTGAACATGATGAAGGTGAGCTTCGGTCGCATCTTCTATTCAACATAGTTGGGCAGGTTCGTCTCCCAACTCTGTTCCTTCTGATGACGAGGGTGCAATAGACACTATGCAGCTGGAGTAGAGAGCTTGATGTACCCCTTTCATATCTTCTTCAATTATTTCATACATGGTCTCTTGTTTGGATTCATTGCACTGTAATATATCTTCTGAGGTATCTGAGACAATGAAGATGATGAAATATATGTCATCCATTGTGAGCATAGTCTACATCTGTGGTTTACTAGCTTTGGACTTCTTCCACGATGTAGGTTTCATGGGGGAAACCTTTCTTTTCTTGGAGGTATTAGCTTCATCAATAGGATCCCTAGGTGGTGTTACATCGCTTTGTTTATCTTCTTCTCCTTTGTTCTCTTCTTTGTCTACTTTTTCATCACCTCCCCCTCCAGGTGAGTCTGAAGTAGTCTTTTTTGATGTGCTTTTCAGCTCTTGTACCTTTTCCTTTTTCTTCCTTCTCCTACTGTTGGGTGCATCATACTCTTCACGATTAACCATAGGACTTACAATGAGTTTGGGGTTGGATAGTTCTTCCTGGTCGACTGGTATAACGAGCTCTACATGCCACTCCTTAGTTATTTCTTCCATGTCCTCCTTAGTGAGATTATAATAATATTGGAGATCTTCTTTATGTTCATCTCTGTGCGCAGTGATATAAATAAAATTTCTATCTACGTGGAACTTCACAAATGGTCTGAACTTATGCAGGGTGTTTGACATCATATGAGGGAAATACTCAATATCCCTCTTCAACTGCAGGTAGTAGGTGTGCAACCCCACGTTTGACTTCCATTGTTTTTCCATGTCACTCGAATACCAGAGCGTGGTGAAATTCACAGCTAGGGGTTTTGATGGCTCCTTTCGGCATCTCCCAGGCAATGAAGGCAATTAGGATCAGTAGCCAACTAAAATGAAACTCATAGCCCTGATCCTGAGCTTCACAAGAATCTTGTTCTAACTGGTTGACAAGGTAACTCGCCCAATTCATCTGTAGTCCTTCAATGCATTTTCTTGCGAGGTCAAAAATGAACCCTGTGACCTATGTGGATATGTTCTTCCTTACTAGATTACCAACGATCAACTAGCAGGCTAGGCGCACTGTGCCATTCTGAATGGAGGCTACCTTCTAGTCTCGCTTCCCCTTTTCCACATCGCCATAGGTATCTTTAATATTCTGCTCTAGGGAACGATTTGTAGCCTTCCCTAGATAAAATTTTTGTGGGTCTGGTCCTTGCATGCTTAATCCAGTGATATGATGGATCAATGCCAGGTCTATGGTGATGCATCTATATAACCACAGATAATTGCCATGGAATCAAGACAACAGGAGTTTAACACATGCATTAACCTCATGATTCCTTCCAAAGTGTGGTATCTTCATCACGTTCGGGATAGTGGACCTCGCGATGTCCATAGTCCATGGCTGGGGGATGATCTTCGACTTCTTCCCCTTTTTCTTGGTCAAATACTTATGTGGGGTGAGCATGTCATAGTTCTTGTGATATCCCAAGTTGAAGTCATTGATCTTCAACATCATGATTTGTCCTAACTGTGGTCCTACTTCCCGTATCCCCTTTAAGAGGTACGCAGTAATCAAGGTGTAGTCGAAGTCCCTCGAGACACTATCATGGCTCACCACGCCAGTTAGAGGTGGGATATAGTCAGACATGATAGACTTGGTGAATGTAAAGCTCATCCCTTCTATCATGATTGCAGCTCGGGATGGTCCAGATCCATGAGCAGTTGATGAAGATTCTTACACTCCTCTCGTCAACGAGGCTTGGACTCCTGTGGACATGACATTCTCATCCATGAGGTCAATGAGGATCTCTTCGACAAACTTCTCTACTGTGCTGAAGTCACTCGACATGAACGCTCGATATTAGGTATCTCAGGTCGGTGATCAAATACTCGATGTAACAGAATGGGTGGAAAGGTCTCAAATAAGCACAGCATGAAAGAAACTAGTTCTCTTTGGGATCAAATAATCATTGTTTTCAAAAGTGTTCTCAGTGCAACGCTCGATGGGATAAACAGACAACGTCGTAACAGACTCCTCCAACGGGCAGGAACGCCTCAATCAATGCAATTCCATCCATTGTGGTGCAGTCCCAATGGTCCAATGGCAATCTTTCAGGCCATAACTGTGGTTCAATCCATTCTAGAGTGTCATGATAATGGTTGGGACGCCTCCAATGGTCATATTGCTTCATCGTGGAAAATTTTCAATCTTCACTATTATGATATCCCAAAAAAGTTCCAATTCTACAAACCTTCCTTCTGCAAAGTCCTCCCTGGAACTTCCTTTAATTTCTCTAACTTTGCTTTCTTCTTGCTAAGCTTTCTTTATTTCTTTTCTGTAATTTGAGTCATTGGTTTCCTCTTTCCATTATTGTTCTTATCTCCTCTTGGCATAGTAACTTTGCAGTGTTGTGGGTCGTTCAAGGGTTCTGAGAGTAATACTTCTTCTCTTTCTGGGGTAGGTGCTCTACTCTTGTGTACAGACTGGTGTTTCAAGTCTTCCTGTGTTCATTCAACTTCGACGTTTAGATCTCTAGTCCTTAGTAGCTTTGACTGGTCCTCTTGTTATTTCAGTAAGTGCGCTATTCGCCTAGCCATGAAATCCCTTAATTTTTCCTTTTTCTATTCTAGATCCTCCTCTTCTTGTTTCCTTCATATCTGGTCTTTCTCAATCTAGGTTTTTCCTAGAAAAATAACAAACGGGGATTTGTTCTCAACAAATTTAACGACCTCAAATTATTCCTTTGTCGAAGTTCCATGAGAACTCATAGATGTTTGGGTA
This sequence comes from Picea engelmannii, assembly GCA_009831015.1. Classification (NCBI taxonomy): domain Eukaryota; kingdom Viridiplantae; phylum Streptophyta; class Pinopsida; order Pinales; family Pinaceae; genus Picea; species Picea engelmannii. The sequence continues at coordinate 333,833 of ML789251.1, forward strand.
AGTCTTCCAAATAGGGTTATCATCTTTCCTCTAAATAACCCTATTCCTGAAAATGAAGGAACCATAGCAGGCTTTCCCAAAATTTCCTAAGTTTTTTCTGTCAAGATATTCACCTGTGTTTCCTCATCCAGAACACAGTCTATGTCGAAGTCTCCTATTCTTGTTTCTATGCACTCCTTCTCATTTAATATCTTTGATAAGTTGATATCTTTTTGATCATTCAAGGTTTCTTTCATCTGTATTAATACCGTCTCTGATTCTTTCTGGGGTTCTATCATATCCTTAGTTTCTTGGCATGTCTCATGGTTTTCTTGTCTCATATTCATCTTTTCAACTTTAGCAATCATTCTAGGGAAATCCAAAACTTCATGTCTAGTAGCCTTACAACAAAGGAAAATAGGACCTCAACCAGGGCATTCCTTAGCAAGATGTCTCAGCCTTCTACAACTATAACAAAGAGTTAATCCTCTATTTCTTTTAAATGACACCCAACCTTTCCTGTACTGCACATTGGGATCACAGTAACTAACCTGCAAAAAACTCTTTCTAGGATACTACATCCATTTGTTAGTCAAAACATTCTTTCTCTGCATAGGAATAACATATCTTTAACTATTCTTATCAGATCTACTCATATCAAATATTCTTTCTTCTATCCATGCCCTAGTATCCAGACTAGGACAAAATCTATTAGACATACCTAGATCCATTCTTTTGAAACAAACATTTTCACTTATCTTACCTTTCTTAGAGCATAAAGCTTTAAGATATTACCTCTTTTCTTTAGATCTGATTCCTTTCTCAGCACAGAGTTTCGTAGTCAAGTAGACTATTGTGCACTAAAGCAACAGATCTACGCACATAGATTTATTTTCTTCAGTTGCCAACAATCATAGTTTCAGGTCCTGATAACAGAACCATTTGTTGGCATAGGGGCAGATCTAATGTTCGACGCTTCAACAACGAACCAAAAAAACCCTAACTACCAGCCCTTTTGACAACACCTACGAAGAAGATGAAGTCTCACCCTAGGTAGAGGAAGGGGTGGTTGTAGGACTCAAGTGCCTACAATTGTTAGGGTCCTAAACCACACATAGGTAGAACAATATATTCGGATGTAATAAAGGTTAATATTAATAAGGCCTTTCAATAAAATAGAATAAGGCAGATGTAAGAAGACCTAATAGAAGCTTCTGCTTCTAGAAGGATCTTCCTCTAGATGCTTCTTTTTAGTATAAATAGGAGTTGAGGGTATGAAAACCCTAACTTGGATATTATTGTAATAGAGCTCTGCTCAATTGGAGGTTGCCCCCTCGAAGAGGCCCGTGAACATTGCTTTTAGATTCAAAGTGTTATTTCTATTGTTATTCTTATATCATTTCAGTGTTATTATGGTGAATGTTTTGGTTATATTGTTGTTATTCTGCCATTACTAGCATTTTATTTCTGTTCTGCATACATTTTATATCTGGTATATTACAAGTGGTATCAGAGCACTTTCCTCAGCAGAAAGTGTGGGTTAAATTTTTTCCAGGGTAGAGACGTATTCCGACATCTTTAATCCACAAATATCTATCATTACACACATAAACCCGCACTTGAGGGATTCACACATGCAAGAAATACAAGTGGTACTTAAGCACACATCTATTGGCCACCCTTGTAACCATTGTTGGTACCCCTTCAAGTGGTAGCGCATTAGAAAACACCTGTGTACAGATTGGCCTAGATTACCTAAATTCCTCTTTATATAAACCGATCGGCCGCCTGACTGCTATATTGTCACCGAGAACAACACTTGGGAAGATACTCTCTAGTACCTGGGTAGTCGGGTAGTATGGCTAAGGGTACAGTCTATCCTCCTTAGTGATCTTAAAATAGAAGGCTGACTTGTAATGCTATGCAAGCACCCTCTACTTCATTAAAATAAACTTTACAGGACCTTGCTTCATGTGTTAAAATATGCAAGATGATTTATGTGTTAAGTTCATGCTTCTTCTTTTCAATGTTCATGTGTGAGGAAATGTTCTTTCAAAAGGTTAAATATGTGCTTTAAACAAATACACAGCAACATCACTTGCAGCAAATAACCCATCAAACTCACAACAATAACAAGATGATAAAGGAGTTCACCCCTCTCTGGGCTACATCTCCTTGAGCCTCCTTCAATGGACTTGGCTCTCTGGGATTAATTTGTCAAAGATTCTTTTACAAGATGTTGCTCAACTCCAATGGAAATTATGATTGTACCATTGGGTTTAGAATACATAAAAACCCCAAAAATGACTAATAAAACTCTGAAAACGGATCATGGCTCATTTGGGCATGACCTCTTCTACATGTGGCCTTAAGCTTCCCCGAGCTTCTCTTTGGTAAAAACACCTGTAAAAGTATTCAAATGGATATGAAACCTATCCCAAAATGTTCAAAGCATACTAAATAGCCAAAAATGATTATTCACTCACAGAAAACAAACATAGACTCATCTGAGCAAGACCTCAAACAATGAGGGCTTCAAGCTCCCTAGAGCTTATTGAAACTTAAATGGTTAAAAACCTACAAAAGAAGTCTTCAAATGGCTGTGAAAATAGTGCCAATGGATTCAATACATCCAAAAACCCCTAGCTGGGCTTTTACAACACCTCATTTGGCCAAAAAATGAAGAAGTTAGGCCTCCTGCCATTTTCCTCCTTCAAGCTTGCTGTCTCTGGTTTGCCAAAACGCACCTGTGTGTGAGTAACCTGGCTTCTGGGCGTTTCCCGTGCCTAAACCTAGCACCCACATGCATCTCCACAAAATGCACCAATTTGTTGAACAGTTAGGGAACTAAGCGCCTTTTTGGGCGGATATGTTGGTTACATGCGAGCCATATGGCCAAGTTCCCATGCTAAAATAGGCCTCGTGGCCTTTGGACGTTGAAATCTCCGTGCCTAAGGTCATATTGGGAGGTCATATGGTAACCACCCCATGATTTTTGGGTGCATAGTCCACATGTAGTTGCAAATATTGGTTTTGGAACTGAATCCCATGGTAACTAACCACCCTAATCTCAGACTGGATGCAACCCCGGCATAGAATTTAAACCGAATGATATCAACCAAACGGGAATGTAAATGGAACCTCATTAAAGTGATGTAGTGTGGAGGGTAACAGAACCATAATATGGTAAGGTTACCATGCAAAATCTCCATATCGTGGGCGCATGGTTATGCGCACAAAACCAAGGGCTTTGTTTAAAACACAAATTCGCGCGCCTCCGTATAAATAATGGTCATGTGGTATATAAGGTGTGTGACCAAGGGCTGCATTTGAAATACACTCCTGTGCATACCCACCGTATGGTGAATGGTCACATGGTGTAACACAAAAGACCACGGGATGGGGCTAAGCCCCAACCCGACCCCTGCCCACATATACAAAAGTTTGAATTTAAATAAAATGCAAATGGTTATATGGTAAGCAACAATGTGTGGGCGTATTGGTCAGGAGGACTTTGTTAAAGCTTTACACCGGTGGGGAGGTCCGGGGTTCGACCCCCACGGACCCCATAAAATTTTAAATAACAAACCAAATAGCCAATAAAGGGGTGCCACGTGGCAGCCCATGATTGGGCCACGTGGCACCATACCATTGACCAAAAATGATGTCGCGTGTCACATCACAATTCGACCACATCTACCAATCATAATCTACCACATCATCACATGCCAAATCAGTGTACGATTGTATGGTCTCTTCCACGTCAACGTACGATCATGCCATGTCAGCATCCGTACAGACTGTATGGACTGCACAGTCAGCGTCCCCTTTTTTTTTCCTGTTTGACGATTCGAACAGATCGTGATATCTCTCTCTCCCGACGTCCGTTTGAGACGAAACAAATTGCGTTGGGTTTGTGATGACGAGGGATATGCTCTCATTCGTTTTGAGGCATTTCCAAGAATGTCAATTTTTGAGCTAAAATTTGACCCCTGGTCCAGATTTTGATCACACCTTCCCAATGAAAGGCTTTTGGACCCACAAAAGCTTATGATTATCTGTCTGAGATTCAATACTCCTCTGCTTTCAAGTTCTATCAACTGATTCTACCTGAAAAGTCTTTTTGACAATCAACTGGATACCTTGACATGCCTTGCACTGCAACTGACTATGTCCCTCAATCACTGTTCTCTGGCTACTGCTGACCCACTATTCTCTTTGTGTTTGGAAGACTGCCAACCTTCCCACTGAGAATCAAGTCCCTCTTGTGAACTCTTTGGTGTCAACACAATCCTCTCTCCAATGGCTGTAAAAACTTTCCTGCGCCATCTTGTCACAAGCCAAGAAAACCATCAATCTTGAAAACAAATTTATACAAGACTGAAAATGATGCCAACAAAGTCTTTTGCTCTTCAAGAAAACTGTCGCATCTTGTATTTCATCAAAGAACATGACGTTTTCCTATATCTTGGTGTACTCAAAATTGACTTACAAGCCAACAAACACCATCGACTAAACATAAGTCGAAAAAATATGATCGACACAACATAATCGTCAAGACAACATCGACACAAGTCAAGACTCATTTGAAACATATCGACCTTCCCCAAATACAAGTCGACATTCATGATACACAATCATGTTACAATCATGAGTCATTCATGATGAACTATCACCAAGTTCATTGTTTACACACACACAAAAACACATACATGTGCATAGCTCTTCAACTCTCCTTCCAGTACAAACATAAGTACATAAAACCGAAACATGTGGGTACATAAGAGTTGAATATGAAAAATATATATGGCTGTAACAAATGAGCACCATACCCCTCTTTTACATCCTCCTGACGAAGTTGTATAACACAAGAATGCATTCAAAAGAAATGCATTCACATGCAAACTTGCATCTTACAAGTTATGATAATCTGCTGCAACTTGTCAAACTTCAACAAAAATGAATAGATAAGGCTGAAATGTGCATCTACAAAAGAAAAAATGCAAGCCTTACTTACTCAAGAAATCTAACCATTTCTTACCAAGCCAACTCAATGGTGAATTTTTCTGCTGAAAATCGTCTTCTTGTGAGTCATCCTGACTCACATCAATGATGGAATCTCCTCTTCCATTCTTGCCAATCATTTTATCCAACTGTTTCTTGTGCTGTGGATGAGTGGTTGGATGCAATGTCCAACATTGGTCAATGAGATGACCCCTCTTCTGGCAATGAGTGCAAATCTTTTGCATGCTCTTTTCATGTTGCCTTTGCTTGGAAAGTTTCCTGAAAGTGGTCAATCTTTTCCAACATTTTGAAACATGATGGTTATATAAACCACAATATGTACATGGAATTTTTATTCCATTTTTACATGCAAATTTATAATGCTTAACATAATCAAAAGCAACTGAATGATAAGAAGAATTATACCTTGAACATTCACCTTTATCGCCTCTTTAAGGAGGTGAATTTGAAGAGTTACAAGCTCTCCTTTGAAGACCAACAACAGTGTTCTTGTCTGCATGGTTGTCATAACTCTCTTGTTTCACACATTTGCATTCATCTTGAACACAATCCTTGCATGCTGGAGGGATTGAACTTTCAACAAAAGTTCTTGAACTTTCACCTTTATAGCCTTCTTGAGGAGGTGAACTTGGAACAAAATTTGTTCTTGGAACTTTTTCCCTTGTCTCCTCAACTTTGGAATTTTCTCCATTTCTTCATTCATATCCAAGACCACAATACTTAGGTCTCTCTTCAACAACAATAGGCTCAACAATGCCTTGTGCATGCTTGCCTAACCCTTTACCTTCATAGCCCATTTTTAACAATAACTTGGACCCTATTCCTCTTGTGTGATTTTCAAAAACACCAAAGCATTCTTCTTGAGAGGAATTTGAAGATAAACTAACATTACATACCTCATGTTCATGCATGTACTTGGTAAGGGTTTCCTTTGCCTCATGGATTTGAGTCTCCATCTCATGCAACTTTTCAAGAAGTTGGTCTTTCTCCTCCTTCATGGCCATCAACTGCTTTTGAAGGACAATGCTCTCTTCTCTATCTTCCCACAACTCTTGTACCATATATTTCATGGTTAGCAACTCCTTCAACATCTCTTTGTCAAAGAACTTGGGTAATGAAGATGTATGGGAACTATCAATGTTTGAAGCTTCCTCCATCCTTTCAAGATATCAAACTTCAACACAAAACTTGCAAAAATACCAACAACTAAATCTCAAGATATCAATGGAAAATACATGAGCAAAATAAGCTATGCTATGATACCATCTGATCTAAAATAGAAGGCTGACTTGTAATGCTATGCAAGCACCCTCTACTTCATTAAAATAAACTTTACAGGACCTTGCTTCATGTGTTAAAATATGCAAGATGATTTATGTGTTAAGTTCATGCTTCTTATTTTCAGTGTTCATGTGTGAGGAAATGTTCTTTTAAAAGGTTAAATATGTGCTTTAAAAAAATACACAGCAACATCACTTGCAGCAAATAACCTATCAAACTCACAACAATAACAAGATGATAAAGGAGTTCACCCCTCTCTGGGCTACACCTCCTTGAGCCTCCTTCAATGGACTTGGCTCTCTGAGATTAATTTGTCAAAGATTCTTTTACAAGCTACTGATCAACTCCAATGGAAATTCTGACTGTACCATTGGATTCAGAATACATAAAAACCCCAAAAATGACTAATAAAACTCTGAAAACGGATCATGGCTCATTTGGGCATGACCTCTTCTACATGTAACCTTAAGCTTCCCTGAGCTTCTCTTTGGAAAAAACACCTGTAAAAGTCTTCAAATGGATCTGAAACCTATCCCAAAATGTTTATAGCATACTATATAGCCAAAAATGATTATTCACTTACAGAAAACAAACATAGACTCATCTGAGCAAGACCTCAAACAATGAGGGCTTCAAGCTCCCTAGAGCTTCCTGAAACTTCAATGGTTAAAAACCTGCAAAATAAGTCTTCAAATGGCTGTGCAAATAGTGCCAATGGATTCATTATGTCCAAAAACCCCTAGCTGGGCTTTTACAACACCTCATTTGGCCAAAAAATGAAGAAGTTAGGCCTCCTGCCATTTTCCTCCTTCAAGCTTGTTGTCTCTGGTTCGCCAAAATGCACTTGTGTGTGAGTAACCTGGCTTCTGGGCATTTCCCATGCCTAAACCCAGAACCCATGCACATCTCCACAAAATTCACCAATTTTTCGAACAGTTAGGGAACTAAGCGCCTTTTTGGGCGGATATGTTGGTTACATGTGAGCCATATGGCCAAGTCCCCATGCTAAAATAGGCCTCGTGGCCTTTGGACGTTGAAATCTCCACGCCTAAGGTCATATTGGGAGGTCATATGGTAACCACCCCACGATTTTCGGGTGCATAGTCAACATGTAGTTTCAAATATCGGTTTTGGAACCGAATCCCGTGGTAACTAACCACCCTAATCTCGGACTGGATGCAACCTCGGCATAGAATTTAAACCGAATGATATCAACCAAACGGGAATGTAAATGGAACCTCATTAAATCGATGTAGTGTGGAGGGTAACGTAACCATAATATGGTAAGGTTCCCACGCAAAATCTCCATATCGTGGGTGCATGGTTATGCGCACAAAACCAAGGGCTTTGTTTAAAACAAATTCGCACGCCTCCGTATAAATAATGGTCATGTGGTATATAAGGTGTGCGACCGGGGGCTGCATTTGAAATACACTCCCACGCATGCCCACCGTATGGTGAATGGTCACATGGCATAACACAAAATACCACGGGCTGGGGCTAAGCCCCAGTCCGACCCTCGCCCACATATACAAAAGTTTGAATTTAAATAAAATGCAAATGGTTATATGCTAAGCAACAATGTGTGGGCGTATTGGTCAGGAGGAATTTGTTAAATATTTACACCGGTGGGGTGGTCCGGTGGGGTGGTCCGGGGTTCGACCCCCATGGACCCCATAAAATTTTAAATAAAAAACCAAATAGCCAATAAAGGGGTGCCACGTGGCAGCCCATGACTGGGCCACGTGGCACCATACCATTGACCAAAAATGATGCCGCGTGTCACATCACAATTTGACCACATCTGCCAATCAGAATATGCCATGTCATCACATGCCACATCAACGTATGGTCGTATGGTCTCTACCACGTCAGCGTACTATCATGCCACGTCAGCATCCATACGGACTGCACAGTCAGCGCCCCCTTTTTTTTTCCTGTTTGACAATTCAAATAGATTGCGATATCTCTTGTTCCCGACGTCCATTTGAGACGAAACAAATTGCATTGGGTTCATGATGACGAGGGCTACGCTCTCATTTGTTTTGAAGCAATTATGAGAATATTGATTTTTGAGCTAAAATTTGATCCCTGGTCTAGATTTTGATCACTTAGTTAGTTCCCTATCATATTGGGCCGAGTACTACTGTTGAACCCTGCACGTATATCAAAGAGCTATAGCACAGGGCAAACCCTTGTCTGTAGAACCCTTGAATACCTAACCCTTAGGGACAAAAACATAAACAAATTAAAATAGACAAGATCTATTGCCACGCAACTGTGTTCGGGTTGCCAAGTAAATACACATTTCTTTCTGGTTAAGCATTTGGGCATTTCCTCTCTGCAGTATTCTTCAGACTGGATGTAAAAAAAAAAAGTCTCGAAATTTTTCCACCATTATTTCAGCCCTATTCCATTGGATTCATCTCTTTTCCCTTATCACATTCATCCATATCATTTTTTCGAAAAAAAAATTTACCCCGCCTGCCCCTTTTCAGTTCCCCCACCCTCATAGCCCATACTTGTAGCCAAGACTTGGAAGCTCACTTCAACACCTTGCAATCTGGTCTCATTGAGACCCAACAAGAAGTGAAACAACTCAGTGCCAATGTTGCCACCATCAATAAAACCATGCAGTCCTCAATGGGCGAAATCAAACAAGACCTCACCACCGAGCTTGAATCATTATTTTCGACACTCTACACCAAACTGCATATCCCTATAGATAACCCTTCCTCTTACTCACCCCCACATACTAAAGGTGACCATTTCTCTCATTCCCATACCTTGCAGAACCATCACTTTCAACGTGACCTACGCCTTCCACGGGTGGATGTGACCAAATTTGATGGCTCGGAACCCACTGGTTGGGTAACCCAAATGGAACATTACTTCTCTTTATACAACATTACATATGACTTGGCCAAAATCCGGTATGGTGTTCTCCATCTAAATCAAGAACGTTGGCAATGGTGGCAATGGAGAAAAAATTCACGTCAAGGGTATATTGCTTGGACACAATTTGTGGAAGAGATTTATGAATGCTTTGACACTGACACCAACCATTTAGGCCATTTGAAAAATCTAAAACAATTAGGAATAGTGGAAGACTTTATAGCTACCTTTGAGCGCCTGGATTTTAGAACAGAGGGCATGTCTGATGCCTTTTTCCGAGAGTGTTTTATCAGCAGCCTCAAGGATGAAATTCGGGCCCATGTCCTCATGGCTCAGCCTGAGAGTTGGGTGGAGGCTACCAAAAGAGATAAAGAAGCACAGCAGGTTGCATCTTCTCAAAACCGCAAACCCTCCTTCATCCCTCGCCCTAAACCAGTAAATCCCGCTACTCCCTCTACTCCACTAAAGATTCAAAAATTGACCCAGGCTGAAATGGATGAATGCCAAATCAAAGGCCTTTGTTATAACTATGATGAAAAATATTTCTTGGGCCATAAGTGTAAAGAACAAAATCTTTTTATGGCCATCTCTGAGGAGATTTCAAAAGAAGATGAAGAAACTCCCTCTATGTCTGAATCACCTGAATCCACTGACATAACCTCTTCCAAAGACCCTCTCGAAGTAGAACCAGTCATTTCCCTCAATGCTTTCATTGGATTCTCCACTCCCCAAACCCTCAAGCTAATCGGTTACATCAAGCATCAGAAGGTCATCATTTTGGTTCATAGTGGCAGCACCCATAACTTTATTCATCATCACATTGCCCAAGAAACTCATTGCTACATCCATGTCATCAATAATTTCCAAATCATGATTGCCAATGGTGGTTCCATGAAATGTGGAGGGCATTGTGAAAATGTGTGTCTCCAAATTGGTGACTACCACCTGAAATCCCATATGTTTTCTATCGACATGGGAGGCTGTGACATTGTGCTGGGTTCAGACTGGCTAAGGACTTAGGGTCCCATTCTCATGGATTTTAAATACTTAACCATGCAATTTGACCAAGAGGGCCACCAATATAAGTTCCAAGGCATCATTGCAGGTTCACCTGAGATCATTACTTCCCATCGCATGCAAAAGATTCTCAAAAAGGGTCATTCTGGTGTTATCTCCCAACTCCATGCCATACAAGCAACAAAGACACCGTCCATACCACAAGACCTCCAAGCCATCCTTTCTAAAAATCAATTTGTCTTTTACACTCCCCAAGGCCTTCCTCCTTCCCATGGAGTTCATGATCATTCCATTCCCCTTGTACTAGGAAGCCTTCCTCCCAATATCCATCTGTATCATCACCCCTTTTCCAAAAAAAATGAAATTGAGAAAATGGTCCAGGAACTCCTTAATGCAGGCATTATCCACCCTAGTACGAGCCCCTATTCGTCTCATGTGTTCATGGTCTTGAATAAATAAGGTTCTTGGCGAATGTGTCCTGACTTATGTTCCCTCAAAAAACTTACCATCAAAGACAAATTCCCCATTCTTGTCATTGATGACCTCCTGGATGAATTGAGTGGTGCCCAATTCTTCACTAAACTGGATCTTCATTCGGGCTACCACCAGATACGTATGAAAGAGGCAGATATTCCCAAGACTGCCTTTAGAACTCATGAGGGCCACTATGAGTTTTTGGTCATGCCCTTTGGCTTGTGTAATTCCCCCTCCACCTTCCAAATCCTCATGGATCATGTCTTACATCCTTTTATCCACCATTTTGTCTTAGTTTTCTTTGATGATATCCTCATCTATAGAAAAACTGGGACAGACCATCTTGCTCATGTGGATCAAGTTCTCCATCTACTCTCTTAGCACCAACTTTTCCTGAAATAGTCTAAATGTGCTTTTAGCGCCTCAGAAGTAGAATACTTGGGTCATCTGGTTGGCAAAGATGGCGTCAGGGTGGATCCTAAAAAGATTGAAGCTATGCAAGACTTGTTGATTAAGTTTGGTTGTCATTGAAGTCAACCCTTGAAGAAATCCCCATAGCACAAAGGTTTAGGTAATGGACCCAATATTGTTTGATGTAAATATGACTCATTATTGTTTTTTCATGGTTGATAAGAAGTAAATATGGATGAACTCCAAAGTGGTCCCCTTATGGTG
>ML789251.1:369274-391271 GCA_009831015.1 Picea engelmannii
CGAATGGTATCCAACATCTAGGAGGGAGTAAGAAGAAATGATGTAATAATAATCATAGAGGTGGGAAGAATAATAATAAACCCAAGGACAATGGTAATAATGAGAAGAGGAATAATAATGCTAGTGAGGGAAAGAAAGAAAGGTGGAAGGTGAAGTTTCCCTGTAATATTTGTACATACGATTACCTTACCCATTTATGCCCCAAACTTACGGAATTTTCGAGGCTTTTATATTTACTGCCCATTGTGTTGATGAATCCTTTTCCACATAACCATCACATGGCCTCAAACTCCTTGAATGCCGAAAATTTGGCGAGTGGGAGTCAAAACCCACCGACACAAGATGGTGACCATTTATACATCAATATGGTCAAATATGATGTTAATGTAGCCACTCGATCTCACGATTACAGTTCTCCACAAACTGTATCTGGTCAAGAGTCTCCTCCTCCTCTGGAGACACCCTTACAAATCGAAAAAACATATCTACCACCTCATATTCCGAAAGGAGTACTCAAGTGCTCTACCCACAATCCTAATGCTAGAGCTGCCCATAATTACTCTATTACTGAGGACCTGGGTCAAACCTCTTGTGAAATTTCGGCTCTAGAGGTAATCCAGACATGTGCTTCATAGATGAATGTCTTTCTATCTATGTTAGGAGCTCTATATCCTTTTGGCTTGAAAGTTATCAAGTTTGATGTCACAGATGTGAATCCTCACTTTACTTACCATGTGGAATTCCAAATCCACATGGGTTACTCGAATTATACCATCAAGCATATTTTTGTTGATGAAGGCCCTGCAACATGTGTGATGTCCCTTGTTGGAATAGGGGTAGGCCTAGGGTTCAACACTTCAACAACACACCAACAAAACCCTAACTATTGTCCCTTTCAGCAACACCTATGAAGCAAATGAAGTCTCACCTGAGGTAGAGCCAGGGGGGGTTGTAGGAATCAAGTGTCTACAACCTAGCTAGGACACAAATATGTGATCAAAATACTTAACAGAGAACTTAGAAATTAACATTCATTAGTATTTGACCCTTATTCACATCGCAAGAAAAAACCCTAAATACAGAACAACCTAGTATTCATCAAGATCTAAATATATCTAACCATTCAGCACATAGCATAAAGGAAGATCTAGTATTCATTCACATATAAGGCACTAAGCCACTACATAAGATGCATCTAACATACATAAATATTATATCACTAAGCATATATCACATGAATAACATATCAACCACATCGCACAAAGCAACCACAACACAGGATATACGTGGTTCACCCTAGTGTGGGGATATGTCCACCAACTCTTCTCCTCTTTTATTATCTTCTTCCAATATTCTTACATGCACAAAGACACAAATTCAACTCCACATAGGATAGGAGATCTACATGCACCATGCCAGATCCTCCTTCCCTAAGTTAGGTCCAAGCACCAAGCCTCTACACAGTCTGTGCACAAAGTCTTTTACAATCACTTGCACTTAGCTTTGCAAGTCTTAACACACAGTATGCACAAATCCAATTACAAATACTTGTACTAAGCCACACACATCCACTACTACTTCTTACATTACTTAGATCCCTATTTATATATTACAAAAGAGGCCTAAGCATGGGTAAACCCATGGGCCTACATCCCATACCCATTACATAAACCCTAAAACCAAAAAATCTTACAAAAGGGGGCGAGATATCGCGATTTGCGCTTCACCTGGGTGTTTCATCTTCGACCAGCCTGTTGAAGTCCCAAAAGTGGTCAAATAGGACCAAGGTTATCCAAAAGTTGGTTGAGGGCAAACAGGCCCCCAACACTCACCTATGACTCGCTTCGAGTCACTTTGATCTGGGCAATTCTTCTTTGAAGGCCTCGAGCTTGGCTCGAGCTGCCTCAACTTCCTGCTTCGTTAGAGCCTCCTGCTCAATGAACTTCTGAATGAATGTCTCAATGACAGGTCCTTCCAAGTGTTGTTCCACTGTGGTGTCCACTTGTTCCAGCTATGCACCTTGTCCCTCGATCTCCTCAAAAAATGTGCAGGCTTCATCCTTTACCAGCTGGAGTCTCTGGGTCACTTCCATGACTCTACTCTAGATGTCATGGACCTGTTGCTAAACTGGGCATTGTTCGTGTGATCTTTTCATCTTCTCAACCACTGAAATCAGTTTCAGTTGTGCTTGCACTGTCAATGCTTGTTTCTTTGCCTCCTGAAGCTGTGCTTCTAATGTTCTTAGTTTTGGGTCCTCTAGAAGGCACTCATAGGTCTGTGCACTTCTGTTACTGAGTTGCTTGCATTCTAACGCCAATGCCTTGATTCTTTCGACTACTCTCCAGGAAGTTTCTTCCCTCTAATCTCGCACTTCCTATGGATTTCTCGACACTGCTTGCAATTCCAGTCCTACTACTCTTGCTTGAAGCTATTGAATGGCTTCAACGAGATTCCCCACTTGGCTCTTAGTTGTCTCTTCTTCCATCTCTGCCAATCTTGGCATGGAGCAAAGTGCTCAAGTGACTGGTTCTCTAACTCCAATCTCTCCGTGAGAAGATGATCTTTCTCTACTCTTCAAACTTCCCTCAGAGGTCATCTTTCTCTTGCTTCGCAACCCAACTTTGATCTAGGGCTTCCTCCTTTTCTTGCTTCAAAGCCTCTGTGGCCTGTTCTTTTTCCTCTTGTACTCAACGAAGGCGAGCCTCTGTCACATCTACTAATCTGCGTAGTTGGGAAGGCTCATATCCCACTTCTATACCCCCTTATGAAAATGGTGCAGTAGACACCACATGACTCGAATAGAGAGCTTGTTGTACCCCTTTGAGCTTTGCCTCGATCCTGTCATACATTGTCTCCTATTTCTCTTCATTTCACTACAAAATTTCCTCTAAGCTATCTGATATAGCTGTGATGATAAGGTCGATATCATCCACCGTAAGTAGAATATGTAATTGAGGCATAATGGCTCGTGAATTCTTCCACACTGAGGGTTTCTTTGGGAAAATATTTATTTTCTTTGACGTCTCAGCCTCTATAAGGGGATCTTTAGGTGGTGTCACTTCTCCCTATTCCTCTTTGTCTTCTTCCCCTTCATCCTATTTTTGTTATACTTCGTCATCTCCTCCTCCTCCAGGTGACTCTCAAATTGTTTCCTCTAATGCGCTGTTTATTTCCTGCACCTCTTCCTTCTTTTTTCTCTTGCTGCTGCTGGGTCCATCATATTCTTCTCGGGTGACCACAGGACTTTCAATGATATCGAGGTTGGAGAGTTCCATCTACTCGACTGGTATAAGGAATTCATCTGGACACTCCTTATTTATCTCCTCCATGTATTCATCAGTTAACTTATAGTACAAATGCAACTCCTCCTTGGTTTCATCCCTGCACGTAGTGATGTAAATGAAGTTCCTGTCTACGTGGAACTTCGCTAGTCATCTGAACCAATGGAGTGTATTCGGATTCATTCGGGGGAATGACTCAATGGCTCACATGAGATGTATATAGTAATTGTGGAAGACAAAGTTTGACTGCCACTGCTTCACCATATCACTCGAGTACCACAAGGTGGTGAACCTCGTGACCAGTGGTTCTCAACTTTAGGGAAGGTTTCTCCTTCCAGTATCTCCCAAGCGATAAAGGCAATGAGAATCAGAAACTAGCTGAAGTGAAACTCGTAGCCCTAGTCTTGCACTTCACATAAATCTTGCTCCAACTAGTTGACGAGGTAGCTCACCCAGTTCATCTGCATCCCTTCAATGCACTTTCCTACGAGGTTGACAACGAACCCTGTGACCTGCGTTGGTCTATTCTTCATGACGAGCTTGCCTGCTATCAACTGATAATCTAGGCGCACTACGCCATTTTTGATGGAGGGTACCTTGTAGCCCCACTTCCCCTTCTCTACATTTCCATAGGTATCCTTTATTCACTGCGCCAGGGCACGATCTGCAGCCTTCCCTGGGTAAAACTCCCGAGGGTCCGGTCCCTGCATGCTCAATCCTGTGATCCGGTGGATCAATGCTGGATCTACAGTGATGCACCTATCCAACCACAAGTACCCGCCATGGAAGCACAACATGAGGATTTTAACGCATGCATTAGCCTCCTGATGTCTGTCGAAGTATGGTATCTTCATCACATTAAGGATTTTTGATCTCACGATGTCCATGGTCCACAAATGGGGGAATATATTTGACTTCTTCCCCATTGTATTTGTTAAGTATTTATGTGGTGAAAGCATTCCATAATTCTTGTGGTCTCCTAAATTGAAATCACTGATCTTTAGCGTCAGAAACTGTCCCAATTGTGGTCCAACTATGCGTATCCCCTTCGGGAGGTATGCAGTGATCAATGTATAGTAGAAATCTATTGGGACATTGTCACAACTAACCATGCTAGCCAGAGGTGAGATATATTTGGGTAAGACTGAGGGGATGAGCTTCGCATTCTCCAGGTCATCGCGGTGCTTACTTCTTTTCTCTGTCACAGTTTGGGATGGTCCAAATCGATGTGCAATCGATGGGGATGCTTGCAATCCTATCGTCGACGAGGCATGTGTTCCTGTGGACATGAACTTCTCAGCCATAAGGTCTATTAGGATCTCCTCGATAGACTTCTCTATTGTGCTAAGGCCATCCGACATGCATTCTCTAGGTCAGATATCTCGGATAGGTGAACAGACGCTTAAGGAAAACAAAGTATTTGGTGAGGTCTCAAATGAAAAGTGCAGTAGCAATCAGTTCTCTATGGGCTCGAATATATCAGTTTGAAAAAGTGTCCCCAGTGATACATGCCACATCCTAAATAGAAAATTTCATAACAGATTCCTCCAACGGGTAGGAATGCCTTAATCAATATGATTCCATTTGTTATGGCGTGGTCCCAACGGTCCAATGGTGATCTTTCTGGTAATAACTGTGTTTTTAGCCTTTTTGGAGCATCGTTCTAACAGTCAGGATGCCTCCAACGGTCATATTGCTTTGCCATCACCAAGTGCCAATATGTGCTATTCTTCTATTCCAGTGAGGTTCAAGTTCTTCAAGCCTTCATTCTACAAAGTCCTCTCTAGAATCTCTTGTAATTTTTCTAGCTTTTATTTCTTCTTACTGAGATTTCTTTCTTTCTTTCCTGTGATCTGCATCTCTAGATTCATCTTTCCATTCTTGTTCTTATCTTTTCTTAGCATAGTAACTTCACACTATTGAGGGTCGTTCACAGGGTTCGAGGGTAATACTTTTTCTCTTACTGTTTCTAGAGTAGTTGCTCTTCTCTTCTACATGGATAAGTTCATTAATCCTTCTTGTGTTCTTTTAACTTTGATAGCCAGGTCTCTGTCCCTTAGTGGCTTCGACTTTTCCTCATGTTCTTCTATTAAGCGTGCTATTCTCCAAGTTTGATGTTTTTCTATTAAGCATGCTATGTTCTTCTTCTGTTGATGTTTGATGTGCACTCATAAGTACATGAGTAATTATTCCACATAGGGTTATCGTCTTTCCTTTAAACAATCCTATTCCTCCCAATGAAGGAATCATAGTAGGCTTTCAAAAAAATTCCCAAGTACTTTCTGGCATAATGTTCACCTATGTTTTTGCATCCAATACACAGTCTATGTCGAAGTCTCCTATTCTTGTTTCTATGCAGTGCTTCTCTTTTAAGATATTTGGTAAACTGATGTCTCTGTGATCATTCATTGTTTCTTTCATCTACAATAATATAGCCTCTGATTCTTTTTGGTTCTCTAGTATATTCTTAGTCCCTTGACCTTCTTCACGGTTTTCTTGTTTCATGTTCATCTTCTCAACTTTAACAATCATTCTAAGACAATCCAAAACCTCATGACCAACAAATTTACAACAAAGACAAATAATATCTCTACCAAGGAATTCCTTAGCAATATGTCTCAGTCTTCTGCAACTATAACAAAGAGTCAATCCCCTCTTTCTCTTAAAGGATCCCCAACCTTTCCTATACTACGCACTGGGATCACAGTGATGGCCCTGCAAAAAATTCTTTCTAGGATCTTACATCCACTTTTTAGTCCACAAATTCTTTTTGTGCATATGAATAACATATCTTTCATTAACTTTATCAGATCTATTCATATCAAATCTTCTTTCTTCTATTTGTGGCCTAGTTTTCAAACTAGTGCGAAATCTATCAAACATACCTAGATCCATTCTTTCGAAACAAAAATTTCCACTTATATTACCTTTATCAGAGCATAAAGCTTTAAGATCTTACCGTTTTTCTTCATATCTCATTCCCTTCTTATCACAGAGCTTCACAAGTCAAGTAGAATACTGCACACTACAACAACAGATCTATGCATAAAGATTTCTCTTTTCTTTAGTTCCCAACAATCACATTTTTAGGTCCCGGCAACAGAACCATTTGTTGGCACAGGGGTAGACCCAGGGTTCAACGCTTCAACAAAGCACCAACAAAACCCTAACTACCGACCCTTTCGGAAACACCTGCGAAGTAGATGAAGTCTCACCTGAGGTAGAGGCAGGGGGGGTTGTAGGACTCAAGTGTCTACAACCTAGCTTGGGCACATATATGTGATCACAATACTTAACAAAGAACTTAACAATTAACATTCATTTGTCTTTGACCCTTATTCACATTGCAAGCAAAAACCCCAATTACAGAACAACACAGTATTCATCAAGATCTAATTATATCTAACCATTCAACGCATAACATCAAAGTAGATCTTGTATTCATTCACATATAAGGCACTAAGCTACTACATCAGATGCATATAACATACATAAATATTATATCACTAAGCATATATCGCATCAATAACATATCAACCACATCACACAAAGCAACCATAACACAAGATATACATGGTTCACCCCAATGTGGGGCTACGTCCACCAACTCTTCTCCTCTTTTATTAGCTTCTTCCAATATTCTTACATGCACATAGCCACAAAGCCAACTCTGCATAGGATAGGATATCTATGTGCACCTCACCAGATCTTTCTTCCTTGAGTTAGGTCCAAGAACCAAGCCTCTACATAGTCTGTGCACAAAGTCTTTTACAATCACTTGCACTTAGCTCTGCAAGTCTTAACACACATTATGCACAAAGCCGATTACAAATACTTGCACTAAGCCACACACATCCACTACTACTTCTTACATTTCTATCTCCCTATTTATATATTACAAAGGAGGCCTAAGCATGGGTAAACCCATGGGCCAACATCCCATACCCATTACATAAACCCTAAAACCCAAAAATCCCGCAAAAGGGGGTAAGATCCTGCAATATTCGCTTCACCTGGGCGCTCCGTCTTTGAACAGCCTATCGAAGTCCCAAAAGTGGTAAAATACGACCAAGGTTCTCCAAAACTTGGTTGAGGGCCAACATCCCTGGTCTATTGGAAATCCCAGGGCTCTCCAAATCTTTCCCAGTCTCCAACTATGTTGACTAATTTTGATAGTTGTTCCTTCCGCCCTCATGATATTCTTCATGCCTTTCAGGTCTAGTTAGGTGGGAGGGGTAGAGGTGGATGTCAAGGTGGTTGATACACCCATGGATTATAACTTTTTACTAGGACACAATTGGACTTATTCTATGACTGCAATCGTATCATCCATCTTTTGTACTCTTTGATTTCCTCATGATGGGAAGACCATGGCGATCAATCAGTTGTCCTTTGCGTATGCTAGTCCCAGTGCATATGTTGGAAGTTCGATCCCTGTGGTCAACAATTCTCAGCAGAAATGTGAGAATATTGGTGTTGGAATGTATTCATCCCTTATGAGTACCTTTGACTCCATGGCACCGGTTCACCATATTTACACCATGTCCAGTAGGCTCGTTTTGTTAGATAGGTTTGTTCCTTTCCGCACTTCCTATTTTAATGATCCTTGGACCCTACCTTCCTCGACTGCGTCTTGTGAAGGTCAGTCACATATTGGAATGGCCATGCCACTATCGACAACACAGATAGTGTATCAAGATGTTCTTGACCCTTCCATTGATCCAGATCCTATTACCTCACGGACGGACGAGGAGGATCCTATCCTGGAGCCCATGTGGGCCACTTCGTCATCTTGGTCACATGACTTCCTTGATGAGACTTTGCCTTTAGATAAAGCTATCATCGAGGCCATGAATTGTTTTGAAAAACCTTGGGATGATATGCATCATCTCTCTTATTTTCCCCTGGATCTTGCTAGAATCAAACAAGATGACTTTAGATATACTTTGAGCGAGATAGTAGGTCACGCCATAGTTCCACTTGATACACACAGAATTTATCTTGAAGGAAACATGGTGAGTATATCCCCTACCTTCACGATCATTGTCTCTCATATCCCTGGCAAGATTGAAAATGTGCACATCGGTGCAGATTGTTCGCTTGAAGAAATATTAATATACACCGAACTCTTCAAGGAATTATGAGATGTATCCGCTTGGTCATATGAAGAGATTTCAGGAATCGACCCTTGAATTTTCGAACATGAGATTAAAACTTACCCGGATGCTAATCCAGCTCGACAACGTCTTAGAGTTTTCAATCCCTGGAAGGCCCCTTCTATTAAGGCAGAGGTAGAGAAACTTCTTAATGTTGGCTTTATCTACTAGGTTCCCTTGACTGAATGGGTATCCAATCCTATTCCTATGAATAAGAAGTAAGGAACCATCCTTGCATGCATGGATTTTAGTGATTTGAAAAACTCTTTTCCTAAAGACAACTTCCCAACACCCTTCATTGATCAGATTCTCGACGAGTGTGTGGAAAGTGAAGTTTTTTCTTTCATGGATGGATTTTTAGGGTATAACCAAATTTAGATTAAACCTAAGGACCAACACAAGATGACATTCATTTTCCCTTGGAAACATTTCTCATACTGAAAGATTATTTTCGGAATTAAAATTGTTGGAGCAACCTTCCAACATGCTATGACCTTCACATTTCATGATATCAAGCATATAGTACAAGCCTATCTTGACAATATTGCTACTCACTCCTATAAGAGAGTGGATCACCCTAAGCACCTTCGACTAGTTTTTGAAAGATGTCGTCATTATCACATCCAGTTGAACCCTCATAAATGCATCTTTTGCGTTAGGTCAGGTCGTCTTCTAGGATTTTTAGTCTCCGAGTCTGGGATCATGGTAGATCCATTAAAGGCTAAGGTAATACTTCGATTGCCTCCCCCGTGAACTATTCGACAACTTCAAGGTTTACAGAGGAAAGATAAATTTTTACGGCAATTTATAGTGAACTATGCCAATATTACTAAGGTTTTCATGCATCTCTTGAAGAAGGAAACCCTTTTTATCTGGGATGACCGAGCCTAGGAATCCTTTGATGCTTTGAAGAAAGAATTGGTATCGACACCTCTGCTAAAGTCTCCTGAATATAGTAGATATTACTTGCTTTATGTCACCGCATCCGAAGAGACAATTGGTATCATATTGGTTCAAGAGGATGATGAGCTCCATGAGCACATCATTTACTATATTAGTCAAAACTTAGTTGTTCCTGAACTCAAATATTCTCACGTTGAAAAGATAGCTTTGCCTGATGTTCATGTAGTCCAATGATTATGACATTATATATTTATTTGAAAAACTATTGTGGTTGTCGATGTCAATCCATTTCAATACGTCCTTACTAGGCGTATCATAGGGGGAAAGTACAATAAATGGATTGTCATTTTACAAGAATTCGATCTCGGTTTTTCTTCTGCAAAATCCAAGAAATCACTAGTCTTTGCAGATTTAATATTTGACTTCCCTCAATTAGACGAGGATTTTATTCATTTTAATTCATTTTCGGATGAACACATTTTCCTTGTCTCGTCGTTTGACCCTTGGTATGGAGACATTTTTATCTATCTTCAAACTTTGAAGTTCCCTCCACATCTCTCGAGAGATGACCAACAACGTATACGATACCAAGCTAATAACTATCTTATCGTTGGCAACACTTTGTATCATAGAGGAGTAGACAATATCTTGCGTCGTTGTTTAGCTCATGAAGAAGTAGAGTCTGTTCTAAATGATTGCCACAGTGGGGCTTGTGGTGGTCATCTATTTGGGATTGCGACAGCCTAGAAGATTTTGTGAGCCTGTTATTTGTGTTTGTCTATATTTAAATATTGCATTGAAGAGGTTAATAAGTGTCACCCCTTCCAGGTGTTCACTCAGAAAATGCGCTCGCATCCAGCCCCTCTCCATCCAGTCATTACTGTCGGTCTGTTCACTAATGGGGGGTGGAATTTTTGGATTGCAACCGAACTTCAGTTGGGGGGAATCAACACATTATCGTGGTCATATAATACTTTATTAAGTGGTTTGAAGCCATGCCTATAGTTAAATCCTATGGGAATACTATCACCTTCTTCGTATTCAATCAAATTATAGCTAGGTTCAGAATCCCAAGTGAGATTGTCACTGATCATGGTAGTCACTTTCAGAATGAAATGATGGAAGAAATAACATATAAAATGGGGTTTAATAATGGTCATTCTTCCCCTTAATACCCCCAATAAAATGGACAGGCAGAGGTCGTGAACAATTCTCTCATGACCATTTTGCAAAAAACTGTCAGCCAGAGAAAATATGACTGGCATATCATGCCATATCCCTTACTTTAGGCATACTGAAACTTAGTCAAGACTGCCACCATTTTTTCTCCTTTCTAGTTAGTACACAGTGTGGAGTCAATATTACCTATTGAATGAGAAATCCCTTCTCTTAGATTGGGATTTGTGCTCCTACCTGACACTTCTAATATCAAACGATGCATCATACACCTAAAGAGTCTGGATGAGCAATGTCAAGACGCCTCTATGACTATCGAAGAAAATAAAATATGTGTCAATGTCCAATATGATAAGTCTGTCTATACTTGGTTGTACGCTAAGGGTGAATTGGTCCTTCTATATGATCAAGCCAAAGAACCATTGGGGGAAGGAAAGTTCAAACCCATGTTGTAACGTCCCTGACCATCCATGTTGGGCCATGCTATTACATTCTCTCTGTGGAACATACTGTAACATACCCAGTATCCAACTGAGCTATGCCACATACAATTTTCGAACTGCATGAAATTAAAATATACACACAAAGAACTCTTGCAGAAGCATTATATATAAAATTTAAACATACAAATACATCTGTAAATACATGAATTCACACTGAAATAATAGTAAACATATACATGCAGCATATACAGAAATACCCATAAAAACAAACACGTAAATAATAATGCAACATGTAAATTTATCACACAATTAGCACTTATCTTGGTAAGAATGTCACCAGCTACGTGCAGACCTTCCATGAACCTCCCAGCCTTAGACCACACTATTCATCACTCTCAATAGTGAGTCACCCCAGAGCTGGGACTAAACTGCACTCGAGTAAAGGGATTCCTAACCAGGCTAAAGGCTCATAGACAACAAGAAAGACTTTGTCTCAGGTGCCAACTCAAACTAACAACCTATAGTCCCTCATTCCCCACATGCATGTCCCACTCGGGAAGTGTGCCCCTTCTCTGCTCAGCAGTCCTTCGGCTACCCCACTTCCTTTCCGAGCTTCAACAACAGGGCGAACGGGAAGTCTCAGAGAACTGTAGCTGTAGTTCAACACCTTCAGGAAACCAATTCCCAACAATTCTCTCACCTAGAGAGAAATTTCTCATGTGCCTGACAAGCTGCCTTTTCAATATCCCATGGGCCTGAAAACCCACTTCTTCAGATCAGCTCCCAAGATAACTAGATACACCAACACAAAATGGCTAGCTATGGATACAGGTTCAGGTACAGTCATGAAGATATGAAGAATATCTCAGTGGGTGTGTGCATTCTCATGGATGATTGATTGGATGACTAAATGATGGAAGGAATGATGGAAAGAATCATGGAAAAAGATCATGGAAAAGATTATTGAAAAGACGATCGAAAATGAACTAAGTCCCAACAATATGTATGCATGTCCCCAACTTGACACTTGTCATGTTGGGAGCTACTTTGGCCCACTTGTCACCAACTTTAGAACTTAGGATAAAATAATTATCCATACTTTATGATTTAAGAAATATTAATATAATATTCCTTTTTGGCTTAAGCTCCCTAGCTTAGTCCTTTTCTTAATTTTTTTAGGCCCCTCCCTTTCCCTAACCAATGTATTTTAGTCCCCCATCTCTTTTATCATGGTTGGTTTGCATGCAACGATGTATTTTATATTAATTATGAGATATATACAAAAGTAGGCGCACTGGCCTTTAACATCTAGGCTCTCCGACCTAATAAAAACATAAGCATCCTAGCTTATAATAACTGGATCACAAGCCTATAAAACATATCATATACACAAAGTCTTGTTGGCCTCACAATTGCATGCATTTAATATGGTGTGCGTGGTATCCTGGAATGTGCACACTTCATCATTCCACTACGCAGTACATGCGCGCACTATGCCATGAAAGGTGCATACAAAATGATGTCAGACAACTCACCAACTTAAGTACATTTTCATTTACATTTACAATTGGGTTTGGCCTTAGGGATATTACAATCCCCTCCCCTTATTTATGCACTATCCTCAGTACATCATGTACCCATATACAACAAAATTTCAAAAATCCTCAAAAAGATGCAGGTATTCTGCCCGCATTGCATCCTCGTGCTCCCAAGTAGTGTCTTCAGGACCATACCAGGTCCACTGGACCTTTACAATCCCTATGGATTGATTTCGGAGCTATTTTATTTTCTGGTCCAGAATGCGTATTGGATGCACTTGAAAAGTGCCTTCTTTATCCACCTGAATCACATTGCAATCAATAACATGATTAGCATCAAGTATATATTTCTTGAGTAATGATACATGGAATACATTATGAATAGACATATATGCAGGCAATGCAATCATATAAGCTACTGGCCCAATCCTCTCTAGGATTTCAAACGGCCCAAAATAGCGAGCTGCCAACTTTGAACAATTTCCCAACTTCAGGGAACTTCTGTTGGCTTTCACTTTCAAGAATACATGATCACCCACTTTAAATTCCCTATGAGTTCTACCTTTATCAACATAGCTTTTCTATCTGTCTTGGGAAGCCTTTAAATTTTGTTTTATTTTTATCATTTACTCCTCCATTTCCCTGAGAAAATTTGGTCCAACCACTGCTCTGTATATTGGGTTATCCAAGCTTACTGGTGTGTTTCACTTTCTTCCATAAAGTGCCTCAAATGGGATCATCTTTAGAGATGATTGGTACCCATTGTTATAAGCAAACTCTACTAAGTGTAGGTAGTATTCCCATTTTGATGGTTTATCCATTACATACATCCTCAATATATCTTCAATCACTTGATTCACCCTCTCTGTTTGCCCATCTGATTCTAGATAATAATTTGTACTAAAATTCAAATTTGTTCCAAATCCATTAAATAATCCCTTCCAAAATTTTGAGGTAAATTTTGGATCTCTGTCAGACACAATTGTCTTGGGTATGCCATGTAATCTAGCAATTTCCTTCATATAAACATCAACGATGTTTGAGTGAGCTTAACTGGAACAAAATGGGCAGCTTTAGTAAGCTTATCCACCACTACCATGATAGAATCATGTTGCTTGTTTGTTCTGGGAAGTTTGGTGATGAAATCCATTGTTACAACTTTCCATTTCCGCTCAGGAATGGGTAACGGTTGTAGCAACCCAGCTGGGTGTCTATGCTCAGCCTTTACTTTTTAACATTCCAAACATCTAGCAATAAAATCAACAACCTCTTTCTTCATGCCTAGCCAATAATATTGGCTTTTGACAGCTGCAATAGTTTTCTGATAACCTGGGTGCCCAGCATAAGTTACATTATGCATTTCCCTCAATATCATATTTTTCAATTCCTGAGAATTTGGTACATAAATTCTGCCCCTGTACATGAGAATTTCATCGTTATCTAGCTTGTATTCCTCAATTTTATGTTGCAAAATACCTTGCTGTAATTTTTCCACTAATTCCTTATATTGCAAATCTGATTTGGCAGCCTCTGTAATTCTGTCTTTCAAATCTGATTAGTACATGCTAATGGATGTAGCATGCAATTCATGTACTCTTCTGCTGAGTGCATCAACCACTTTATTCTCTTTTTCCTTGATATGATTTATATCAAAGTCATATTCACTTAGAAATTCTAACCATCTGGTTTGCCTAGCATTTAGAGTTGGCTAATCAAATAAATATTTCAGACCATTATGGTCTGTTCTTATCTCAAACATTTTACCCATGAGGTAGTGTCTCCATTTCCTCAAGGCATGCACTATGTCTTCCAACTCCAAATCATGAGTGGCATCGTGTCTTTCATGCTCCTTCAACTTCCTTGATTCATAACATATAACAAACCCATTTTGACTAAGGACTCCACCAAGTCCCTATTTACATGCATCTATGCATACAATGAAGTCTTCATTTGGGTCTGCAATCCTTAGTATTGGAGCACTTTTCAATAATTGTTTCAAGTGTTGGAAACTCTTTTCACAATCCAATGTCCATTGAAACTTCACACCCTTTCTTTCCAAAGAAGTTATTGGGTGTGCAATCTTCGAAAATCCTTCAATAAATCTCCTATAGTAGCCTGGAAGATCCATGAATGATCTCACCTATGTCACATTCGTTGGCATTGACCATTCTCTAATGGCTTCTATATTCTTAGTATCCATTGCTATTCCATCCTTTGAAATGATATGGCCCAAATAATGAATTTTCTTCTGATAAAATGAGCACTTGCTCAACTTGGCATACAATTGATGCTCCTTTAACACTTGCAACACCATCCTCAAATAATTCTCATGCTCTTCTTCTAACTTTGAATATACAAGAATGTCATCCAAAAAGACAATGACAAAATTGTCTAAATATTCTCGGAAAACACCATTCATTAAGCACATGAAAACAACTGGTGCATTTGACAACCCAAATGGCACCACTGTGCACTCATAATGACCATACCTTGTCTTGAAGGTGGTCTTGCTGATATATTCCTCTTTAATCCTTACCTGATGGTATCCTGACCTGAGATCTATCTTTGCATCCTTCAATTGATCAAAAATATCATCAATCCTTGGCAGAGGATACTTGTTCTTAACAATCACTTTATTCAACTGTCTGAAATCAATGCACAATCTTAATGTTCCATCCTTTTTATTTACAACCAATACTGGGGCACCCCAAGGTGACACACTTGGGCGTATATACCCCTTCTTCAAAAGTTCTTCAAGTTGCATTTGCAACTCCTTCAGCTCTTGTGTATTCATTCTATAAGGAGTCTTTGGCACTAGAGCTGCTCCAGGCATTAAATTTATAGAGAAATCAATATCTCTCTTTGGGGGTAGTCCTGGTACCTCCTTGAATACATCTTCAAAATCTTCCAGGACTACATAATCTTCCAAATTTGGCACCTTCTCTTTAGGTGTCTATTCCATATGAGCTACAATTATTTGACACCATTTTCTGTAACATTGCTTCAGTTGCAATGTTGAAATATCTTTTATGGTTACTGCCCTAGGAACTCCCTGCACCTTCCTTAGGGTCCCTTCCTCATCCAAGCAAGTAAATACCTTGTTATGACATTCTAGGATGGCATGATGTTGGTCAACCAATCCATCCCAATTAGACAGTCATAGGAACCTAAAGGCAATATGTTCAAATCTACCTTGGTGTTCAGCCCATTCATGTCCATAAGACATGACTTAACCATCTCATTAACTTTTCTTTTGGATCTAGTAGCCAGCTACACCAACCAAGATTTTCCATGCTTGCTTCTTGGCAAATGAAAGATTTCCACCATCTTAGGATCTATATAACTATGACTAGATCCTGAATCAATTAAAATAACAATGGTTTGGTTGTTGATCATACCTTCTACTTCAATCATATTTGACTGATACTCTGCTTCCTTGTTGTCCAGGGCTACATAGATCCTTGGCACATTTCTTCCCATGTCCTCCACTGTTTCATATTGTTGTACGTTGTCAACAGTTCTCCCTTTTTCACCTCTGTGAGGACAATCTCTGAACATATGATCCCCTTTACAACCCTAACATTGAATAGCTGATTTCCTTGGCCTTTGACTCCCTGTTTCAATCATTATGGGCTCTCTAGGAGTTTGTTGTCCCTATGGATTATTTTTGAAGAATGGTGGCTTAGATCCCTTCTTCCTCTGATCCACCTTGAATTTATTTTTGTCTTCCCAAGATTTTTGGAAAGTTGGCCTTTCTTTCTGTTGATCATATAGGCATTTATCTCACCTTATGGTCTCCACCATTGTCTTTGGATCATCATAATGTATTTTGTCACTGATGAAGGATGACAATCCACTCAAATACCTTTGAATCTTAACTGTCTCATCCTTGATGAACGAGACATACTTCAGAAGTTTTAGAAGCCTTCTCTCATATTCATCTATGGCCATACTCCCAAGATTGAGTTCAAAGAACTCTTTCATTTTCGTGTCATAATACCTCTTATTCAAGTATTTCTTCTCAAAATACTTCTTGAATTCCCTCCAAGTAACATTGTTCTCTTTAATGTGTTGCACCTTCACAAGTTGATCCCACCACATGGATGCCTTTCCCTTGAGTTGATAGATAGCAATTCTACCTTCTGCGTGAGAAGAATAATTATGCAATTGAAAATACTTTCTCATGCCCAACAACCATGTTTCTTCATCTTCATCCTTCTTGTGCTCACCATCAAATGTAGGAGGTTTGATTTTGTTCATTTCTCCTCATAGCTCATCCACCCCAGACCTCTTGTTCTTCCCGATAGGGGATGGACTTGAGCTACTCTGTGCTCTCTTATTGGAATGCCTCAGGGAGTGGAGGTGATGTTTTCTAACACTTCTAGCTCTTATGTTCTCATCATAAAGCCTATGACTTCCATATTTTCTTGAGCCACTCTCCTTATCTAGTTTATTTTCTATTATGTTCAAGCTCTGCAATAAATTCATGTTGAAGTCATCCTACTACTCCTCAGCTTTCATAAGAATTTCATTATCAGCTTTATGGAATTGGATATCCTTATGAAAATTTTTAGTGGTCTCTGCCATATTCATGTTTTCATTCCTTTCATCTCCATGTCCATTGGAGTTTCTTCCTCCAATGCCCAAATGGACATCCATCCCTCTAATCTCATCCTCCTGATTGTAAGTCCCCTGTGCCTCTTCCATTACTATGGAATTTGTGTTGATTCTGATCTGATCTAGTTGTTGTTAACTCTGCAAAATATGCAGCCAACAAAACTTTGTCAGGCTAACTGTTTCAACAATTTCATGAAAATATGAACCATTCTGGTTCAATAATATATCATAACTATTTCTTCTGATTTATTGAAAAATTGAAAGCCCAAATCAATTTTCTGGGTGGATATTTAAATTCCACTATCCAATACCTTTCCAATGCCTGCTCCCATGCTCAATTCCGAGTCTTGAGCAGAAATTTATGGTTATTAGAAATTTGCCCATTAATGTTTCTTTTCATTTTTCAACTAGGCGCAACTCTGTGCTGTAAATATGCAATTTTGCACCTACTCCTTGGAATTTTCATAGGATCTCAATTACGTTTCCTCATATACATATTATGGACACTTTGTCCAAGTTTCACCTCTTTCTGGGTTCCAGGCTGCTAGTTACAGCCGGCTGAATTTCTAGGCCAAAATACCATATTGTGATTGATATGCTACAGGTTCCTTATTTTCCAATTTAAACACTTTTAACATGCCCATAAATTTAATTAAGATCTAGGAATGCTTTCTATGGCTCAATATATTTCCATTTACTGATCCCACGCCTCAATCTGATTCTAGAGCAGAAAGTTATTACTTCTTGAAGTTAGATGGGTCTTAAAATTTACCCTTCATTGTTTAAGTTGTAACTTTATCATAAAAGCTTTGTTTGACGAATAGTTTACACCATTAGAAAGATCTATTTGAGCTATTGCATTTGAGCTGCAAAGGCAATGTGTACCTTTGGTGCACCTCTATCTCATGGTTTTTGAGTTGCTAGAAACGCTCTTAAGGCCGTCAAAAACACGCTGCAAAAAGATGACGTTCAAATGATATAAAACGTCATAAAAAATCGATGATTTTCTGTTATTATTCACCCTCCAAACAACTTTGCACACATAAAATTCAACCTGTACACACATATATAGCATGTGCAGCAACACCACGAGGTAAATCATGCTATGCGCACCTATAACCACTGTGCATCACTTATTTGTCATGGCAATAACTGCGTGCACTTTTGTGTCATGCGCTAATATCCACTGTGCGCAGTTTTGGTTCATGCACTAATACCTGTTGCACGCAACTTTTGTATTGCACGCTGATATTCAACACGCATTGTACTCTATGCACTGCACCATGTCAGAGTTTAGTTAGTCTCCACCGTGCACCAAAACTCTGCACACACCACTAACTAAACTGTCGCCCGGAAACATATACCCACATTGCACGCACACCAAAAAAACTCCTCTGTGCTCTACCAACATTGTGCACACCATGCACGTCATTATTATGTGTGTGCACACAGCGTAATGCTAAATTTATCGTGTGGTCTTGTACACCAACATTTTCCAGTGCGGCGCCGAAATTTAGCGCGCACACTTGCACACTAACATTTTTCCACGCAGCACCAAAATTTAGCGTGCACACCAGCACGCCAATTTCTTGCCACGCAGTGCCGAATTTTACCTATCACAAGATTTTCACTGTGCATCATACATTTTTAGTGCACCCACCTGTGCACATTCATTTTTATGTGCATCAATTCCTCCTGAATTCCATTGCAGAAATTGAGGCTTTTGCTTAACTTTTTCCCCAATTTATCATAGACATTTTACAACCATGAAATTTGTTAAATTTCACCCTGATAACACCAAATCAACCTCTGCAACAATAAAACATTGTGGGTTGAAATTTATGGAATAAATTTACCCAAAATCAATTCACGAATTGAGAATTTTAATTACTAAATTTGCTCCATCTATCATGACTTCATTGTAACTTCAAATTCGACCAATTCCAGGTCTGAATTTGCTAGAACATATATTAAATTGGGAATATCTCATCACTTGGCCGAATTTCTCCATTTTCTCATGAATTTAACAACAGACATTGGGGCTTTTCCCAATTTCGCGTCGTTGCTTCTAAATTTTACCATGGATGTTCTGCAACTCGAAATTTGGCCACTTCGAAATAAATTCTCTGTGAAACTTCGCTTCAACTCAATTTGCTCGACCCATCCAAGCCAATGTTGAAAACTAAAGCTCTGATACCATATTGTAATGTCTCCAAGCATCCATGCTGGGCCACGCTACGTTATAGAACTCTTACGTTCTCTCTGCGAAACATACTGTAACATACCCAGTATCCAACTGAGCTATGCCACATAAATTTTTTGAACTGCATGAAATTAAAATATACACACACAGAACTCTTACGGAAGCATTATATATAAAATGTAAACATACAAATACATCTGTAAATATATGGATTCACACTGAAATAACACTAAACATATACATGCAGCATATACGAAAATACCCATAACCTTCCATGAACCTCCCAACCTTAGACCACACTATTCATCACTCTCAACAGTGAGTCACCCCCAAGCTGGGACTAAACTCCACACAGGTAAAAGAATTCCTAACCAGGCCAAAGGCTCATAGAAAATAGGAAAGACTCTATCTCAGGTTCCAACTCAAACTAACAACCTACAGTCCCTCATTCCCCACATACCTATACCACCCAGGAAGTGTGCCCCTTCTCTGCTTAACAGTGCTTCGGTTGCCCCACTTCCTTTTCGGGCTTCAACAATAGGCCAGACAGGAAGTCTCGGGGCACTTTAGCTGCATTTCAATACCTTCAAAAAATCAATTCCCAAAAATTCTCTCACCCAGAGATAAATTTCTCACGGGCTTGACAACCCACCTCTTCAATATCCCACAGGCCTGACAACCTACTTCTTTAGTCTAGCTACCAAGCTAACCAGATACACCAACACACAATGTCTATGGATACAAGTTCAGGTATAGTTATGAAGCTACAAAGAATAGCTCAACGGGTGTGTGCATGCTCATGGATGATTGACTGGATGAATGAATGATGGAAGGAATGATGGAAAGAATCATGGAAAAAGATCATGGAGAAAATTATCGAAAAGATGATCGGAAATTAACTAAGTCGCAAAAATATGTATGCATGTCCCCAACTTGACACTTGTCATGTTGGGAGATACTTTGGCCCACTTGTCCCCAACTTTAGAACTTAGGATAAAATAATTATCCATACTTTATGATTTAAGAAATATTAATATAATATTCCTTTTTTTCTTAAGCTCCCTAGCTTATCCCTTTTCTTAATTTTTTTAGGCCCCTCTGTTATCACTGAAATTTCGTACGCACATGGCGACAAGAACTCCGCATTGTCAAAACAGGAATGAAGTCATTCATGGCATAGGATTAAATCCACAGCATTGCAAAAGGGTCAAAAACTATACAAAGTAACCAAAAAATTGAAGGGCGCTTTACAGAACTTGGGTGTGCGCGCATATGTGCGTAACAACAACGTACAATGCGTGCATACACGCACGATGCGCAGCTGTTGGGCGAAAAACCCGCGCACCTGCTAAACGACGCATTTATTGAAATTGGTCAGCCTCCCAACCACTAATGGATCAACTCCCAAGCCGATTTGACATCAAATCTGAGCTGAATCCGCATGGTAGACTGGTCAAAGACCTAATTGAGCCCTAAAGAGCCCCTTTTCACACTCCAAAGAGGTTACATTATCACCCAATGCCATGCTATAAAAACCCATGAAGAAACATCATTTTCTCAAGGAATTCTATGTATTGTTATGCTGCTAAGATTGCTAAGGACTCATTCTTTGGCAAAAACACATTTGGCACCATTTCATAGGGATATCCACCTCTCTCTTGAGTGGATATGCTTAGAGTTCTTTCACCATCATTCTCATCTTTTTCATTGTAAGGAGAGCAAGTTGTGAGGGCCTCAAGAGCCTTCCTTTGGAGGAAGAAGGAACCACAGTTCCCTTTCTTCATTGTGTTCTGGATTTCATCAATAGACCAGCTCAAAATATTGGTGATATGAGTCTTGTTGTCTTTGTTATTTATTTTTCATATGCTCATAGTTTTAGTTTGTTTTAGTTTGTTTTTTGTTTATAGCTTTGTTGTTTCTCTTTCTAACCTTTTCCTTTACAGTTGTCATGCTTAGCAAGACCCAAATGGGCATGTAAGCACCCTTTATTTGCTCACCAAGTGACGAATTGGGTGCAAACAGATTGGTGACCATACTGGGGAGAAGGTATCAATTCCTCCCTCATTTGGGCTTATTTTGCTTTCCTTTTGATTTCATTAACTTGCAGGTTCACAAACCAGACTCTGCCGACCTGCTAACCAGTCAATTCATAAGAGAATTGGGAGAAATCCATCCGGATTTTTCCTCTCGGTCGTTTGTCACAGGTGCACGGTTCTTTCACCCCACAGGCGCGCATCGTGCATGCATGCGCCTGTTCGACACTTTCCTGCTGCGCGCATACGCTTTCTATCTCAATTTCTACAGTGCCCATGTGCTCTGTGCGCCTGTGTATGCACTGGGTGGCGCGCATTTGATCTAAATTTCACATTGTAAGCTCTTGGATGTGGGGAAAGTCATTTTTCCTTC
This sequence comes from Picea engelmannii, assembly GCA_009831015.1. Classification (NCBI taxonomy): domain Eukaryota; kingdom Viridiplantae; phylum Streptophyta; class Pinopsida; order Pinales; family Pinaceae; genus Picea; species Picea engelmannii. Next base: position 390,998 of record ML789251.1, read on the forward strand.
TTAAGAATGATGATATGCATGCTCTAAAAACTGCACCACTTAGACCCCTCAACTTATAAAGGGGATAATCAAACAAACATAGGCACTTAGGTGGATAAAAAATCAATTTCCCTTATTTTCTTTTTGCCACATGGATGGCTTGCTTTGATTTATAAATATAAGTTGAACATCAATTCTAATCACATCTAAACTCACATTTTGGGACTAGAAGTTGTAAGTAACAATCTTGAGTATGCTCTTCTCTTGCGCCATCAAGCGATCTTGAGAACCAGAA
>ML789251.1:396213-417870 GCA_009831015.1 Picea engelmannii
ACCTTGCACATTGTGTGACAAAGAGGGTCACCAAACCAACAACTGCCCATCATTACCGGAATTACAAAATTTGATTCCCCCCAATCCAACCCCCACACCACCCATTACTATTGCTTCCACTCAAACTACCAGTAGTAAAGGGTTGAGGACCAAATTTGCTTGCGCCATCTGTTCTAAGTATGGTCATTACACCCATCATTGTCCAGCACTGCCTCGTTTCTGGCAAGAATTAGCTATCATAAGCCAAGACTTTCAGAACAACCCACGCCTTGCCATGTCCTCCACAACAAAAATCACTGACATTCGCTATGTCACCACTTCAGTCAATGAACGCATGAGATGCCCTTGCTCTCTTTGCAATTCATTGGCTCATTTTACTTACTAATGTCCTATGATCATAGAATATAGGCAACATCAGTTGGCCCTGCTGCACCGACCCGCCGAGGCCGTAATTGACCTGACTTCGCCACTGGCAGATCTACATGTCATTTCTCCCGAGCCCGAGGCACTTCCTATGCCTCCATGGTTCTTAGATGACGTATCTGAGGATTTACCTCGTAACCCACCCAACTCTCCTGCCCATTCCTCTACGGGGACTCTCCATCCCACCACCACGGGTACCCCTCAGTACCTCAATATATGGTTTATGTTGAGTGAACCCTCACCCTCTCCTAGCATTACACCTTCTGTTTCTTCAGTAGGGGGAAATCATACTACCACTGAGCTCACTCCTCATGATCCATTATATTCCCATCGTTTCCAATGCGACGAAGACATATTGGAAGAACTACAACGCCCGGACTCTCCCTGGGACGCACTACATCATCGTGCTCTCTTCCTTCCACAGGAAGCCCTCATGCCTCCTAGCCTCAATCCCGTTTACGCGGTCGAAACCAAAGACTTTATCCCATCAGGGCCTATCGATTGGTTCAACAATCCCATTCCTACACCTGACGCTTTTGAAGAAGGTAATCTAGCCAACATTTCCCCCACCATCAAAATCGACATTTCCATTAAACCGGGCATCGTCGAAGAAATCATCATTGGAGCTGCTTGCACTCCTCAGGAAATCGCCGCATATAAAGCCCTCTTCCAAGAATTTAGGGACATATTTGCCTGGTCATACACAGAGATGCCTAGCCTCAACCCCTCTATCGTCAAACATCGCATCGACACTTGGCCCGACATCACACCAGTGCGCCAGAAACAGGGACCGCTACACCCATCCAAGGCCGCGGCTATCAAAGCCGAAATTGACAAATTGCATACGGCCGGATTCATTTACCCCATCACTTATACTTCATGGGTTTCCAACCCTATACCCGTCGATAAAAAATAGGGCTCTATCCGCGTCTGCACCGACTTTCACGATCTCAATAACACATGTCCCAAGGACAACTTTCCAACGCCTTTCATCGATCAGATTATCGACGATTGCGCCGGCCATGAGGCTCTCTCCTTTATGGACAGATTCTCTGGCTATAACCAAATCCAAATCCATCTAGCCGATCAATACAAAACCGCATTCATTACCCCGTGGGGTACTTTTGCATATCATGTCATGCCTTTCGGCTTAAAAAATGTTGGCGCAACTTTCCAGCGGGCTATGACATACATCTTTCATGATCTGGCTGCAATCATCCTCGCCTACTTGGACGACCTCACAGCTCGATCTAAGAAACGCACCCAACACCTCGATGATTTACGAATCATCTTTCAACGGTGTCGTCAGTACAACATCTGCTTGAACCCTCTCAAGTGTGTGTTTTGCGTCACTGTCGGGTGCCTCCTTGGTTTTATTCTTTCACAAAGAGGTATCACCGTGGACCCCCTCAAAGTCAAAGCCATCACCGAAATTCCCCCTCCACGGAATTTACGACAACTTCAGAGTCTATAGGGCAAAGCCAACTTTCTTAGACGCTTTGTTCCTGATTACGCTATACGCGCACATGGTTTCCTTCGCTTACTACGTCACGACATCCCTTTTCATTGGGACGACTATGCCCAATAGTCGTTTGACAATCTTAAAGCGACGCTTTCCAATGCACCTTTGATCAGTGCACCTAACTACTTGACTCGTGCGCGCCTGTTACCCTCACAGGCGTGCCCCTAGGGCGTGCCCCTAGGGCGTGCTTTAAATTCCCCCTCACGTGCACCACTGCGCGTTTATTCAGTGGACAGGCACGCACGTATGCGCACCTTCCACTGAATCGCCCATGCATGTGGGCCTACACTCTAGTCAAAATCCCCTAAAACCCCTTGTACGCCCCCCCGTACCTACCCTGCCCAAAAATTAGAAACCTATTTCTATGTAGGACGATCATACCACTAACCTGCAACTCACACACCGTCAATCGGATACCTCGTGCTCACCGAATCACCTAATCTCCTCTGAATCTGCTAAAAAACTCACTGTAGAAGCAGGTACAAATGAGGTGGCAATGTGGGCCCTACAGCTATATATAGGCCTTTTTCCAAACTTCCACTCACCATTCCGGGAGCCCACGGCGTCCATTTTTCGAACCGTCTTCAGCCACGGGATCAGCATCCCGCCACCTACATCACAGCTGTCCCTGGGCCACTTTTCATCCTGAGCCCCCGGGGTGCCTTTTTTTCACATCATGGTCAGGTACGCACGTGCATTGTCACATTTATCTAACACATGCTCATATCTTAGATTCTCTTCAGATATTGTTCACTTTAGGTATTTGGTTGTTCTATGTGCAGGTACGTGATCATCATCTCTCAACATCATTCCTTCAGGTATATATTCAACACTGGCATGTAGCCTCTCCCACTGTATTGCATTTACATTTCTAGTCACACCCTATGATATTGGCCTCTAGGATACCCATTCCCGGCTCTACAGTACTTACACCTCCCTTTGCATCTTCAGTACTGTAACCCGGTAGCATTCTCACCCACATGAGTTGTCCCATTCATAGCACCTTTTGGAACTTTCGACACTCATGCTGTTCTTCATTACCCTTTAGGGATGGGAGTCCCGATAGTCTTTCATCATGTTGCAGATTAACCACATACTTCTTCTCCTCATTTTGATAGCTTCCCATATGGACTCCCAGATCATCACTTTATGGTTATGTTCTTTTTACCTACACCTCCGCAGGATTGCGAACCCACCATTTCATCCACCATCAGTTTGCCCATCTGAAAACCTATCTTCATTTCACCTACCTCATACAGAAACTCGCCAATGGGGCCCCCACCCTTCATCAGGTTTCCAAGAAATTTCTGCCCTCCCTGGGGCACTCATTTCACATTGGGGCACCCGTTTCTGTATTTGTACATTTTTCCCAAAATTATTCATTATTTATTGTACAAACGCCTTTATTTCCCGTCATTACATTTTCTCTTGTCATCACCATTGGCGACTTGCTTTCTCTTTTGGCCACACGCAACCCATGTCACCCTTGGTTGGAGAATTACTTATCATCTACCCTCGCTGGCATCGTCCATATCTTCAGAGTACTACCCAAGTCACTTACCATTTATCCTCTGAATTTGTTCACCTTGTCCCCCCTCTGGCACAACTTATCCTCGGTCTTGGCGTCCCCCTGACACTCGACCTTGTCACACGGTTGCGGCCATTGTTTATCTCATACATCCTCCAGCCAAGGGCAGCCTTGAGTCTTCCCACTTATTGACCTTGTCCATGTACCTCTGCCACTTCTTCACCTCAGTAGATTCCACGGAGCCCTTTGCTCCTGGGAGTCGCGTCTCCCTTTTTGTCGACATCAACACACTTTTCCAGATGGGCGACAGTATCTTGATTCTCATTTTCTATTCCATGAGAGATCTCGGACGGCACAGGGGGAAACACCATTGCTCCCTGATGTCGTTGACCCCAATAACATTCGACGCCAACACTTTCTCATGTTGCGGTGGGTCTTAATTTGCGACTATTGCAGTTCTTATTATTATCAGTTGCCGAAGACCTCTGAACTTGGCAGGGCCATCACTGCCCGCATCATCGTCGCTACTTGTAACTGCAACCATTGCCTATCGTTCAGAGTAAGTTCCTTTGCAGAATTGTCTTCTGCCTTTATCATTACCGCCCCCGAGGGCACTGCAGTTGTCTACACCAACATTTCCGTCATCTTTTTTCAGAGTTACATAACACGAGCATGGGGCATGCCCACCTCGTTTGTACACAGTTGTATATTGTTACGCACCTTCTGGAAGATCGGGTTCTACAGGTTCCTTTCTTCTCCAACGGATTGCTCTACATGGTCCCACTCTTGCTCTCCCTTACAACACCATTCTCAGTAAAAGAAACATTGATGGATTTCGGCTATACGTATGCTCCTAACCTCATCCATCAGGGGGCATCTGTTATCACTGAAATTTCATCTGCACATGGCGACAAGAACTCCGCATTGTCAAAACAGGAATGAAGTCATTCATGGAACAGGATTACATCCACAGCATTGCAAAAGGGTCAAAAACTATACAAAGTAACCAAAAAATTGAAGGGTGCTTTACAGAACTTGGGTGCGCGCGCATATGCGCGTAACAACAATGTACAATGCACGCATATGCGCACGATGCACGACTGTTGGGCAAAAAACTCGTGCACCTGCTAAACGGTGCATTTATTGAAATTGGTCGGCCTCCCAACCACTAATGGATCAACTCCCAAGCCGATTTGACATCAAATCTGAGCTGAATCCGCATGGTAGGCTGGTCAAAGACCTAATTGAGCCCTAAAGAGCCCCTTTTCACACTCCAAAGAGGTTACATTATCACCCAATGCCATGCTATAAAAACCCATGAAGAACCATCATTTTCTCAAGGAATTCTACGTATTGTTATGCTGCTAAGATTTCTAAGGACTCATTCTTTGGCAAAAACACATTTGACACCATTTCATAGGGCTATCCACCTCTCTCTTGAGTGGATATGCTTAGAGTTCTTTCACCATCATTCTCATCTTTTTCATTGTAAGGAGAGAAAGTTGTGAGGGCCTCAAGAGCCTTCCTTTGGAGGAAGAAGGAACCACAGTTCCCTTTCTTCATTGTGTTCTGGATTTCATCAATAGACCAGCTCAAAATATTGGTGATATGAGTCTTGTTGTCTTTGTTATTTATTTTTCATATGCTCATAGTTTTAGTTTGTTTTAGTTTGTTTTTTGTTTATAGCTTTGTTGTTTCTCTTTCTAACCTTTTCCTTTACAGCTGTCATGCCTAGCAAGACCCAACTTGGCATGTAAGCACCCTTTATTTGCTCACCAAGTGACGAATTGGGTGCAAACACCTTCTCTTTCCCTAACTAGTGGATTTTAGTCCCCCATCTCTTTTATCGTGGTCGGTATGCACGCAACGATGTATTTTATATTGATTATGAGATATATACAAAAGTAGGCGCACTGGCCTTTAACATCTAGGCTCTCCAGCCTAATCAAAACATAAGCATCCTAGCTTATAATAACTGGCTCACTAGCCTATAAAGCATAACATATACACAAAGGCTCATTGGCCTCACAATTGTGCACACTTAAGATGTTGCATGTGGTATGATGGAATGTGCACACTTCATCATTCCACTGCACAGTACATGCGCGCACTATGCCATGAAAGGTGCATACAAAATGATGTCAAAAAACTCACTAGCTTAAGTACATTTTCATTTACATTTACAATTGGGTTCGGCCTTAGGGATATTACACATGTGGCACAGTCCCTATATTATGTGATGTGTCTTAGAAAAAGAATCCTATGAATTAGAATATTATGAAGGGAACATGTTGGCTGAGCCTAGGAATGGGATCTACTTGAAAAGATATTATGCTTGAGCCCCAACCTTGGGCGTAACTCTTTGTATACTAATGTAATTTATTGTATATATATTTTCCCTTTATTTTTTATCTTCATCTTGCTTATCGAGTTTTCCCTTGGTTGGCATATGTCAACGGAGTCTTCAGTCTACCTAGGATTCACAGATGGAGCCAGTCGTCATACACGAAACTTGGCTTCCATCTCTTGGGTTGTTTACTCACCCGAGTATCTACTGGTGTCTTTAGGTGGCGTATGCCTAGGGCCATCCATGAATAATGTGGCCAAATATAGCGTCATTATAGAACTTTTGCACAACGCCATTTCGCATGGCATTCTCTCTTTGGAGGTTTCCCTGGATTCTCAGTTAGTAGTATATCAGTTAAATGACAGTTACCATGTGCATGACCCTACATTACTCCAACGATTTCTATGGCTACAACTTTTAGAACGACAATTTGATTTTATTACTTATCATCACATACCTAGGAGTTCTAGTTATGTATCTGATGCATATGTTAATTTCATTTTAGAATGGCATTTGTCACATAACTAAAGAAAAGAAAACATTCTCATCAATGTACACATTGTAACATAAGTAAAGCCAAAGAACCATTTTTTTATATATATTTCAAAAAAATATGATGTTTATAGTACAAAATTGTGGCTAACACCCTCAATACAAATATACATCTGATCATACAAAAGTCATGACATCTACGCATGTGGTGCCAGATGAGTGTCATGATAGAAAACTATGGTGTTTGTGAGACACCGAAAGATTCACACCCAATATCAGGGCATGCCTACCACCTATCGTTGCATAGCTTCTGACAGATCCTCCACCTGAACCATTGGAATCCTTTGTGTCAAACGATACAAGTTTCCATGCACGTTTTGAAGGACTCTCTCTACATCTCCTCCCGCTGCCTCATCTCCCTGGTGCCTCCGACGATGTAGTGGAATTCTGTCCGCCCATCATGGACCTACATCTACATCACATACATGTCTAATTAGTACTTAAACATCATCCACAAATATTTTTTTCTTGCTATACAAAAATACAAAAAATAAAAATATTTAAAAAACTTTTCCATATAGATGTCCTCGTAGGCAGTCCCTGGTGGTAATGGCATGTCAGGGTCCCCTCTGAAGTCGATCCTTGCATAAGGGTAGTCATCCAGAGCTATGACCTATCATCTCCACCAATAGAAGAAGTCATCGTTGTAGGGTGTGGGCACCCTACCTCCCCCCTACCGTCTCATCACCTCGCTCCACCATGCCATGGCTAGATCATGAGGTCCACGCGGAATGATCTCAACTCTAGGTCCCAAACTTGGAGCAGACTCGAAGAAAAATATACACAAGATAGAATCAAACCCAAAGTTCCTCTTACTACCCTATTTTCATTCTGTCAATTGGCTCTTCATGTTATCCAGTAGTGAGGTGCACCAGTCGTACACCATGGGTCTCAAGCACTCTATTGAGTAGAACATAAGAGGCTCCAATTTGTGGTGTAAAGAGTCCAATCCTATGACATGTGTCAAAAAGAGGACAACAATATTGAGGCTTAGATTATTTATCGCTCGAATGGGGAGTTGACTCTTGACCTTCTCGGTCCCTGCAATGCAATGAGAGTCTATGTATTCCTCTATTTTCATACCACTCCCATCTCCCTAGGCTTTGAGGTTGGCCACCTCACCTCGATGTGACAACCCCATCAATAAATAAATGTCCTTGACTTCAATCCTTAATGGTTTCTCATCAAGGTTGAATCTCTCACTATCTAGATCCTAGTATTCCACGATCAACTATAGCAATATCACTTGGGCCCTCATCCCTTTGAGAGCCCAAAACTTATATGACCTGCATCTTTTCAAGGCCATTTGGGCCCCTAAATCTCTTTCCACAACAACATCTACCTCCTCATGTTCCCTTTCCCTCCACTCTAGCACCATCCTGCAAGAGAAAAATCTTTTTTTGAGTTAGCCATCAATAAAAAACAATGTTTACGGACATATATGTGGGATGCAGTGTTCATAGTCGCATATAGGGATGATTATATGCTGGTTTCTTTTATATGGCTGTGTATAATCATGTGTATACATGACCCGATGAATGGTAGCCCGTGCACACCTAAAGTTCTAATTTGCACCCTAAATAACTTAAAAATTGGAACCTAAATACAAAATCTAATCCACTGAAAATAAAGAGGAGAGGAAGAGGAATTACCTGGTCCAGATGGTCGTCGATTCCATCACTAGTATATCCCGCAGTCACTAGTTGAAGTTTGGAGGTAATTTGGTCCAAAATCCACTATTTGGGTAAAAAATACAATTGGTATAGTAAATTTTTTTTTTTTACTATTTATAGAAAAATTTTACCCACTTTGCATAGTTTTGGATAATATTTTCTCATAATGGACTAATACGATGGTGGGTTGAGTTGGTTTTTGTAGTTTTATCAAGGGATTCTTGTGGTTTTCAACGTTATGTCGCCTGTTTGTAACTTTGGACATGTATTTTCATTACACAACATATAGGATAGGTATCCATTCCATCATGCACACTTGCATCGTCCTATTACTGTCACTCATATGACTTAGGTATGAACCCATTTTATAGTGACACAGAACCATCTATCTACTACTCGAAGTGTCGTTATCAAATGGTAGACACTTACCAAACATGGGTACCCTAGTTAGATCCTCTACCTTATTCGGTGCCCATGCAAATATTTTTTCCGTAGAACCAGGAGTCCCTTATAGCTAATACATGACTTTATGTTGAACCTTATTTCTCACTCATAAACATGCTGACCTATACCTAGAGGACTCTCAAGGGAGTTTGATTTAAGCTCTTTTCCAACTCGTTTTCAAAAAGCAAAAAGATTGCTGAGTGAAATTGTCTCTTTCACACTCGTAAATTGGATTTGAAAGGACATATATTTGGTGCACATTTATCCCTTTTTAAAACCAAGTAGACTAAGATTATGAAAAAGGACATTTTTTGGCGTTAATTTGTGATTGCATCACATGCCCTTGCTTGTAGTATTGAGCCTATTTATGGTTCTCGCTTTTGCATTATAAGACATTTACCTCATCAATTTTTCATCCTCAACCAAGCAAAGTCATATTTATATCCTTCGCGGCTTGACACCCTATACCTAGGAGGAAACATTCCCCCGAGTGTCCATCTCCTGCATGCACCTCCTTTCATTGAGCATAGGTATGTTCCATTGATGGAACTAGTTTTTCTTACTTGCGATACTCGTTTCCTCCTCTATATCATAACATTCATTTGACTATGAAAAAACAAAAAAAAATATGGGAGGGAAGGGAGTATTATCTTATAATTGCAGCAGTTGTGTTGCCTTTGAACATAGCACAAAATTTTTGAGTCCACTTATCGTCATAATTTTGGGTTTAACATGACCTTAGGAAGTTGAGCTCATTACAGAGAGTTTAATCCTCTGACTAGTTACTCTTCCAGTCCCTATGGAGAGTTTGATTGATGCCTCTTGCATCTCAAGGTTTCATCATTGATTCTATGCTGCCAGAGTCTTCCATATGTCTCATGCTCTTCTTCAAAGGATTCTATCAACCTACGTCGACCATTCCTTAGAAATATTGACTTTTCATGATGTTTATACCCTCATTTTGTCTTAGAATCACGTGATTCTATAGTCCTATTGTGCACCCTGGTCCTACTTTCCTCATTGGTAGGTAACCTTGAACCCAACAGTCGACATTACATCATTAGTCTTTGACTGGGTGGTTTCCCTTATGTTCGATGATAAGACATCTATTCACACATTGGGATGCGTTTAGTGTCTTGGATGGCATTATCCCTATTGGTGGTTTCCTCACCTTTGTCAGCAGTTTTCCTCATTGAATTCTATTTAGAGGGTCTTTTTCATGTACCGCTTGCACCTGGCATGTGCAAAAGATGCACATGGTCATTGGTTCATGAACATGTTCTTCGTCTGATTTAATCCAAATCATCAAGCTCCTGCTTTGTACCTCGTGATGAATGATGAGAGATTCCTTAATGCTCTCCTTCCATCGACTTAAGCTCATCTATTTTGGAGACAAGACCTAGAGTCCTATGAGTACCTAGAGGCTTGCAGTCATTAGTGGCAAGTTCTCTCGCCATCGACAGTTGGGAATACATCAATGTCTCCTGATCAATGGATTCTTCGAGTGTTCAACCCTGAATCCTTTGTTCACACTTGCAAGAATGTACTTGGTGCCTTGATACCTACTTTAATCATTGGTAGGTTGTCTCACATTTGTTAACGACATACCTCAACGATCGGTAATCAAACGGAGTCTCATTGTGTTTGACCTCAACTCCTTTATTCACAGGATGTAGACTTGCACCTTTGGCGGATTGTGTAGAAGACTTGAAGACATTAGTTTATAGTCCCAGCTTTCCTGAGATGTTGCTACCTTTCATTGGACCAGTACCTGTGTGACTTCAGTGATCATGGGATATCAGATTGTACTCCATTGTATACAGATATCTTCAGATTAATTTTGAGATTGGTTTTATTGGGCCTTGTTCGTGACTATGACAACATTTGGCATATAGCCACCTTTGTATTTCCTTTTCATGGCCATGGACAGTTGTTTCATATATTTTCACATGGATCTGCAGTGTAATTCAAATTGATAGCCATGTATTCAAAGTCAGTACAGATTGTAATGAGCAACTATTTCTTCCAGTTGGGTCAGCATTACTCCACTTCTGGGTCTTATAATGTATTTCAACTATCGTAGATACTCCTCTGACCTCACACATAAGGGGGAATCTGTTATAGCAATATTTGACTCACCCTAGGGAAACTTGCACAGAGGGCCTTTTTCCATTTCCTATGCAGAATTGAAGTCCCTTTTTGCAAATCCCAAAGCTAAAAACATGATTTTTCCACATATACATGCCCCTCCTATATTACAACATGGGTATACGTAGGTTGCACCACTACAACCCGTGTACATCAAGATTTGTGCCCAAAATTAAAAAATGGTATCGAGTTTCCATGTCATGAGATCAATGATCCTTAGCCTTCCATATATTAGAAACATTTCAACTCAACCCTTCAATTCCACTTGAAGGCTATAAATGGGCCAAAATCGAGCTATGGAAAAGAGTGAGAAGAATTCAACTTTTAGAGTAAAGTTACTTTGGAGAAATTATTCACTTCATATTCATTCTGCATCCCTTTTTCCTTTTAAGTCTAAATACATTCTTCATCCACCAAGATCTTCCCTACATTATTGAGAACCTCATTGTCACTCTTATATGAGCTTGCCTTTGGTGGAGGATTGAAGTGTTGGAGGCCCAGCTGGAAGGAACTTAGTTTCTCGGTTTTGAACCGTGTCGACACAAATTTTTTTAACTCATTCACTTCTGTTGATTACATTTTAATAGAAAATACTATTTTCTCATTCAATTAATATCTTTCGAATATTTGAATTGTTATTCCATCGGCGTATTTGTTATGAATATTGATGGATTATGCTATCAAATATGCTAACATTACATATTATCACCATATGCTTGCATTTTTTGGTTGTTGAGGACTAGTTGTAGGTATATTTCTTTGGGTCAAGTGCTCAAGAGTGGACTTCATCGAACATCTAGACGAGGTAGGCCTTTTATCTTGTATTGATAGCATATTTCTTTATATAACATACTTGAGATTAGAGTTGATTTTTGCAGTCATTTTCGTCTGTTTTGGTTTACCCCTAGCCATAGAGAGATTTTCCTCGTAACAATTACATATATATTTACACAATACATGTACATTTAGCCCCATATATTCCCCCAATTGAGGTCATATCATATACATTTAACTCCATATATTCCCCCCATGGGTCATAACATAGTACCCTACTTCAAAACATTTTGTCCTAAAAGATTCACAATTAAAGGATTCACATGTGATGAAACCAAGTAATATGATTTGCTTATGTTCTTGTTTTCTTCATTCCATTGATGATGATCCATCCATCCAAAATAAATTATTTTCAGTCTTAATCCTTGGTGGCTAGTTGTTGCATAGTTTTCTTTCCTTTGACTCCATGTATTGTTGTTGTAACTTATCCAATTTGTAGTGGTTGTTGGTATCTGATAATAGCTTGTTGAAGAGTGGTTTTGTGTGTTCCATGAATATTGAAAAGTATTCTATTTTATTCCTTGATAATTTTGATTCCAATCTTCTTGTATTCCTTGAATTCTTTCCTGGTAATGAGGGTGTCAATATAGTTTCACATTTGACAGTTTTCCTTCACTATGCACATGCATTTAATCTATCTTCTTTTTAGAGAAAATGGATCTTCTATCCTCTTTTTTTGGTCTTTGATTGCTCTAGCCTTGGAGATAATACCATTATATTTAACATGGACATTCTTTAGATGAAATAAAATTTCTTCAGGAATATTCTGGTGACCTTCTTGAATATTGTCTTTTTTTGCCTTTTGAAGATGCAATGTGACTCCATCTATCAAATTTTGATGTCCTTATTTAATTCTAGTTTTTATTTCTTATTTTACCTCATCATTATTTACATATTCCTCAACCTTATTTTAAATTTCCTCTTCAAGTCTTTTGATATTTTCTTCATCTAATATCCTTTTGTTTTCTTGATTTTGATGATGCATATTTTATTCCTTCAGTCTATTAATTGCATCCAATAGTTTTTTTAATATGGTTTCATAATCTGTATATTTCTTCATCTTTCGTTTTCAATTCTTCCCTTGAATCATCCTTTTTCCACTTTGCTTTGCTACTCTTTTCTTGCTTTAAGTTTCAAACCTCCTTAATGAGTGATTCATTAGGGGACTGCATCTTAGCGAAATCATCATTTTTCCTTGTAATATATTTTCTTATTTCTTCATTATCCTTTTGCAATTTGGAGACATTTTATTTTGATTCCTTTAATTCCACGTTAATTTTATGCATCTCCTCCATTTTTAAATCCTTCATCCATTTATTTGACAAGATTTCTTCATTTTTTTTCCCATGTGCAGTACAATCTAGTATCTTCGTCAAAGATATTCCACTACTTAGAAGCTTCACCCTTAAAAGTAAAAGCTTTGAAAACCCCGACTTGTAGTTTGTCCTTCTAATTGACCTTCCTTCTAATGTATTTATGATATTCCAACCCCTTTGAGTCTAAAATTTTGGCCTTCATTACTCTGATATGTCTTATGTTCAATGCCATAGGTATGACCAAAATTTGATGTGTGAAGTGAAATTTATGGTATCTTTCCCAAACATTTCTGATTTTTGGCCTTAAATGGAGATTGAATGTGTATAGAATGCCACATGCCCAATATTTAATACCTGATTCTTAAATTTTGTACCTAAAATACTACGAAATTCCCTCTTTCAAATGCAACTAGTTTCACTAAATTTGGCTCCTCTTTGAAGAAGATATGAATTTTTATCCCAGAACACATGTTTGAGACTAGTTATAGGACTAATCAAAAATCCTATCTCCCATAGGGTAAATATCAGAATGTATAACGACCCAGAAGATGAAATTTGTACCAAAGGTACCTTGATATGTCTTCTTAGTAACCTCCAAGTTTCTCTATTTGAAGCTACCCAATTTTTTTTTATAGAGAAAATGATAAGATGACTTGCTTGGAGAAGAAAAACCTTAGGATTGATGCTCTGACACCAAATGTTTTGTACCAAATGCTTAAAATATCATAACATAATATAAGTACACACCATGTACTCTAATGTGAGCACAGATCATAACTCCAATATAGATAACTGAGATGAGTTACACAATAACTACTTAAATAATAGAAGAACCTCCTCGAAATATACAAATACATTCATACATCCCAATTCACATGTTCTTAGTAATGAACATGGGTCTTCACTTAGGGAACCTATGACATAGCACATGTGTTCATGGGATATTAAAAAATACCCCTAATTTCACTAGATATTGATAAATACCTCCCAAAATCCTTGTGTTGAACCCCCCTCCCAATACATATTTCCAATAAAAGAAATCATTATTTTTACTAAATGTCCCTTTTAATACCCCCCAATACCTATAAATCCATTGAGACCCCACATTCCCTCCCCAATACCCACAATATATTGACTTTTTTTTCACAATTTCAAAACCCCCTTTATGAATGAACATGATAAGGTATTGGTTAAAAAGGTGAAGTCCATATGATAATGAATAAATGATATTTATATATACCTATTCACACACTACACATGAGGGCCCTATTACACTATTACATATATAGTGTAATAGGTTGACACTATTACATATATATATATACACATTACATGTACATTTAGTCCCATATATTCCCCACTTGGGTCATAAAAAAATCCATGTACATTGAGATATATAGACATGTACCCTAGGTGGCCTTAATAGGATAAAATCACATAGGGCATCAAAAGGAGAGGAGGGGTTTCTAAGTAAGTTTGGTAAGCCACATTTGCATGAATGTTGGTCACCTGTAGACGGTGATCATGGAATTCATGGTAAGGATATTATTCCTCACATAGGAAACTAATTATTACCTATGCAAACACTAACCTTGGTTGAGGGGATAGAGAGAGGAGAGACTTTCCACTAGGGATGTTACATCCTATCTTGTATCTGTAATGATTTGAGCGCTATCAGGAAAGCATGATACACAAATTTTACTTGAATATCTTTTCTATAGACTTTGGCTTGGGAAAGGTTCCCATCTTTCAAGGTGCACTACCCCGCATAGCCTTGGGTTTGATGAGGAAAAAATGTGTAATGTTCCCAAGCCGATTGGATAGGAACTCAATGGTTTTTTGTTGTTTGTGTGTATTGTTTGTTGTTTATTTTTGCAGATTATTTCCCAGAGTTGCGTTGGAGGTGTTTTCAAGAGTTTTGTAGCATGTATAAGATGGAAATATCACAACAATACATGGAAATACAAGATACATAGGATAACAAAAACAAGTAACCAAAACACTTCATATCTGACCTTTATTTATTTAGTAAGTTGACCTCCATACATGAGATATACAGATCTAGAATAGTAGAGAGGAAATCTAGAAACTGGAGATGAAGATGACTCCAAGATACAAGAAAAGAGAGTTGTGAGTCCTCCTAAGCCTCCAATGACAATATAATGAACAAGATCAATTTATTTCCCTTTTGTAAACTTGCACCCAGATCTGGATGAGTTGTGCCCTCACCTAGCTTTAGAGACTCTAGGAAATCCGACCTCTTCAGATCTAGCCTCTAAACCCTTTAAATGTGTTGTGGAACTATAGATCTGAGGTTGTGTAACCAATATGATTAGATCCCCTAGAAAAAATGGTATATATGACCCTCCAAGTCATGAACCTCCAAGATAAGTTTTTCCCTCCTTTAGAAATTCACTCAGCCAAGAGATATAATGAATATGCAGCAAAAAAATCTCAAGACCTAATGAAAAATGGAACAATGGTGATGGAAAACCCTTCCAGAAAAGGTTTTTCCTTATATCTACCTTATCCTAATAATATCAAAATATTTTCTCTCCCACAATGCACCCTGTCTGCAGAAAACCTCCAAATATGCACCTTGTCTCTACAATACCTCCTGAGATGGATATGAAACTAAGTAGAATGGTGAGGGTGGAATATTTCACCACCTTGAACAATATTGGATCAGGAACAGAGGGATATTTCACCTCCTTTCTGATCTCTAGGGTTTGTTTTCTCAAAACCCTCAAAATGTCAAGCTCCAGAGCTCAAAGATGCTAAGTGAAAAATGATATGAATGATGAGTGAGGTGCCCTCCTCTCTCTTTTATACCTCCATATTCTAATTTTCACTTAAGTTACTTTATTGAATTCTAAAGTATTACTGTATTTCCTCCTCTAAGTCAATTAACCTTTTTAACTACTTTAATCAAATTCAATTTAATAATATAACATTTTACCCCTTAGTAACCACTTTTGCACCTCTTAGCCCCATTTTCCCCATGAGACTATAATCTAGAGCGGTGAATAGAATAATAAGTCTTTCAATATTCTTGTCAAGAATAAGGGGACATTACAGTCTCCCCTACTGGAAATTTATTTTCCACAAGCAATTGAATTGGTCTATTGTAGAACATGTTCACTTTCCCAAGTGGCATATTCTATAGATAATTTTTTCCATTTGATTATGTATTCCTTGATGTCCCTATTCCTTAGTTGTTTCTCCCTCACCTCCAAATCCACCTATGGAATAAAAATCAGGTGTCCTTCTTCGTCTATTGGAGGAAGCTCTATGTTAGGAGCAACATACTACCCCAATTCCCTTTTTTAGGCATGATACATGGAACACATTATGGATTTTGACATGTGGTATGTGGTGTTGTAGTAGTATTCACCCAAATATAGCCACTTGACCCACATTTTCTATTTTCAAGTCACATACTTTCGGAGGTATCCTTCCACCCACTTGTTTATTATCTCAGTTTGACCATATTTTTGTGGATGGTAGCTAGTGTTGGGGGTTAATTTTGCACCCACTAGTTGAAATTGATCCTACCAAAAGATGCTCATAAACATAATATCCCTGTCACTCACAATCATTTTGGGAAGCCCATGCAACCTGAAGACCTCTCTGAAAAATAGATCTTCCACTTGAGATGCACTAAATTCCATGGAGATCGTGAAAAAGTGATCAAACTTGGTCAAACAATATACTACCACAAATATGAAATCCTTACCCTATGCCCTAGGTAGCCCTGTAATGAAATCCATAGATACACTTTCCCATTTATGCTCAAGAATGGGAAGAGGCTGCAATAGACCTGTTGGGTGACTGTGCTCATATTTTTTCTGTTGGCAAGTGATACACTCCTTGATGTTGTGCATGACATCTCCCTTGAGACATTTCCAAGAAAATATTTCTCTTATTTGTTTATATGCTTTAATAAATCCTTGATTCCCTGCTAATGATGAGTCATGAAATGCCTAAAGCACCCTTTTCTTAAACAAGGATTCAGGAACCAAATAGAGTCTCCCCTTATAGTATATGATGTCATCTATAATCTTGTACCTGTCATCCTGTAAATTTCCATCCATCAAATCACATGCAAATTTATTTTTGGAGTACTCTACCAATAAATGGGACTTCAAATCAACTGATATCTATGACATGGAGTAGGTTGAGGGTCTCCTAGACAAGGCATTTGCTACAAAAATATCGCCTTATGCATCATACTCCAGAATGAATGGCTGAGAAAAATATTGTCAGTCTACTAAATTGAAGATTTAAATGACCTGAAACACTAAATTGTCAAACCAGGGTAAGTAAACTTAGAGCTGCTACACTATATGTGCGGGTAAGCTAATTCCTATATAAAGGCTATTCTTAAAAGGAAACACAAACTCACTCTGAGAAACTGAATCTTAATGACTATCTTGAAACTTATCATTTCCTGTGTAATTCATCAAAAGAGAACAGTTCTGTGCTGAAGTGCAGGTACTACTATCTCTGTTCTACTATAACTTCACAAGACTATCTACCACTATCTTTAATCATCTATCAACACTATTTCTATCTATAACAGAAAGATTATTTCCTAAAATTATTTTAATCTAAACATTGAAAACAAATCTAAATCTGTTTACAGGAAAAATAAAGAAACATTCTACTTACCCTACTGGTACCAGAAGCTTCCTCTAATTTAATTTCAACCTAACTATCCTAACTGAGCAGAGTAGCCTAACTATCTAACAAAGAAGAGTAACTAACTATCCTAACCAAAACAAAGTATATTCAAGCTCGCATTCACTTTAATCTTCGTTCAAATTGGAAACTGGAAACAGAGCTATTCGAATTCACGCTTCAAATCCTACAGGAATCAACCATGCTTTCAATACTCATCACTGTAGAAGATATTAATATGCTGAGGAAGATACAGTTGAAGAATAATTAAGCAAGAAACTAAACAAGTTAATTCCCAAACTCTAGACTAACATGCATGCAAATACTAAACTGCTGAAATGAACTAAATCTGAGACAGAGAAAAGAAGCGACTTGAACCTGTTTGGCGGGCCCAACCAAAAGGTACAAATTCTGAAAAGAACAACCAGAACTACTCAATCATGCTACGCAAACACTGTGTAAACTTCACGCTCCATTAACTCAGCAGAAAATGCTCAAATCGTATGACAGTAAAGTAACATAATCGCAACAACAAATTGTATTCAGAAATGTATATCATAACATAATATAACCTAACATTCCTTAGGAGTGATCTTCTGTTTATATAGATCCTCCTCAATAACAGTTTAAAGAAAAAATACATTCATCAAATGGATCCCAGATCCGAAAATAACTCGAAATCAGTTTAAAAACGGTCTTCACATCTTCTTGACACGTAGTGTCACGAAGTGTGAATCATGAAATAGTAACAAATCTGTTCTATCATTGTGCCTTCAATCATCATATGAGTGATGACTCCATCTGTCAAATAAATCTCACTATCTCCCACTTTGGCCATAACGCGTGAATCTGTAGCAGCATCGTTGGTATCTCCACGGGGTGCGAGCTGGTACCTGGTACTGGCAAATCCTGTTCCAAAAATAGAAATGGTACCTAACCCAAGCCACGTTAGTTTCATTGTTAATTTAAAGCATCAAAATTAATAAAAATAACTTGAAACGTAAAGATACCTTGAGTAGCCCCATTGAGTGGTAAAGAGATGTCAATTATGTCAAAACAAGGCCAAAAGGGAGTGGTACTGGGTATAGAAATGGAGGTCTTTGTGATATAATATAGGCAAAACATGATCAAAACAGGAGACCAACATGCCCCCAAACTAAATCCCTTGCCTGTCCTCAGGCAACAAAAAGTCAAAGACTGGTAGCAATCAGAGCGTTGCAGCAGCTGCAACTAGCATTTGTAACCTCTCCTGTTTCTTCAGATTTCTGATTTCTTTCTTGAGGACTCGGTTGATTATAATATGCTTTTTGGCCGTCTTCTATAGTTTCCTGTTCCTTTTGAAAATACTCTTATTCCTCTGTTTTAACCTTTCAATTTTGGACAAGAGGTGAGTTACCCTGAGTTTCATGAGTTCATTCTCAGTTTTAATATGTCTATCCAATATAGTGTACTAATGTAACTTCTCTTTCAACCTGTTATTCTTGCTTTCTAGTTTTGCCACCATTGGTTTCAAGGATCGACTGGAGGAAATCTCACAGTAGGTTTCAAATGTTTGATCTTGTCCTGGCTGTGCTTGAGGACTAGACGCATGATTAAACTCGTCTGGACTTTGAGAAGGGGTGTTAACTCTATCGAAATTATGATCAGGACTGAGTTCAGGAATGAACTCATCTGGACTGAGTTCAGGAATGAACTCATCTGGACTGAGTTCATAGGTGTCAACTGGATCTGGATGATCTGGACTGAGTTCAGAGGTGTCAACTGGATCGGGATTGGCAGCTGGACTAGGTTCAGGAGTGAACTCTCTATGTATCCGAGCAGGGGTACCTGTTGGTACTCTAATTGGCTTATTCTGCTCAATTCCTTTGGGCGCAGTAGCCTGTCGATCCACTTTACGGGTTTTTTGAATTAATTGAGACAGGGTCCAAGTCATTTCAGAGGGCTCTGGAGCATCCTCGTGATCATCCACACTTTCCAACCTCTCCTGTGGTGGGTAACTGGGCACAGAGTTGTCCATTCCTGACAATATGCTTTTACATTTTCTTTTTGGATTCCTCCTAGGCTTGTCAGTCAACTCTGCTAGTTCCTCCATGTCAATTATGTTCTCAACAGCTAGGGAAGAACTCAGGATTTCAATGTTTTCTTCTGTAGGTGTAGTGTTCTTCACAGTTTCACTATTGGTTTCCACTCCATTAGACCCATGAGCATCAGATGAATGTTCTGACTCAGGGTCTCTAGTACTGGCTTCAATTGTGCTGTCGGGTATGTTCTTAGGTTTAGCACAGACTTTGGTCGGGGTTTTAACCCTCTTTTTCCTAGCATTCAACTTCTTCTGTGGGGGAGTAGGATTAACACTCCTATCTTTGGACTTGGCAGAGGCTAGGGTTTTTACAGTAAACATATCCCAAGTTTCTTGCTTTTTAGACAGTGCAGACTTAATCAATATTTTAACTAGACCAAAATGGAATAGACTTCCTCGAAAATCTTTAGCCTTTTGCACCTGTTCTACCATCTTTTTTAAACTTTTCAACAAAAAGAAAGGTATGTTCAGCAGATGATTACCTGTGAAGTGTAACAGGAGTCGGGCATGGCAGGGAAATATGATGGTATATCTTCCTTCACACGTGAGGTAACGCTGGAGGATGGCTAACAATTGAGCCCACTGTGGTTCCAACCATGACCGCAAAGTTCCCTCGGACCACTGTGTTTCCCGGTACTGAGGTTTCAAAATCTGAGTACAAATATTTTTATCAATCGGTTGCCCCTTTGTCCATCTCTGACCTGTGGTGGGCAGTTGAATTGCTTCTGAAATAAATTTCTCCATGACTTCGAATTCAAGCTCGCCCACTTTAGCGATCCCACCCTGAAAATGCAGATCAAACTGCAGCATAATTGCATCATTGTATCCATCGAATTTCTTTAGAAACGACTCCCAACCTACTCTTTGAAAAATATCTCTGGTTGTTGCATACTTCGGAAGGGCCTCTAAGTCTGCGTATGTCTCTGGTTCATGGCGATTTGCTACCATGGTTCCACTTGATATCACAGGGGAAGTCTATAGGTGAGCAGCGAAAGTTGGATGAGGGCGACGAAGGAAGAGAATGTGATGAAGGGAATAGTCGGGAGGAAAATCATACGAGAATATTTGAATTGTCGTGGAGATAGATAGGGTGTCGAAAAATGATGAGAGTCGTACAAGGGTGCAGAGTTATCATATACGAGTCATGTCGAACTTAGTTCCGGTAATGTTGTTCATTTTCATGTTATGAAATGTTGAGGTGGGTTGGTTCATTAGGTATAGGCCATGGTTATGATTAAACATTATGGAGTAAACAAGGCATCTTTAGTTCAAACTATTAATATGTAAATTAATGCAGTAAATCAATATGAACTAATCATACCTGAGTTAAATTACCTATCCCCATTGTTATGCAAGTCTTGCTGTGGAATTTTTCTTTTGAAGTCAAGTCTGGATCTGAAGGGCACGAAAATTGTGATTGCTCTTGTATTTCTGATGACCGCTGTAACTGATGAACTCTGTGCTGGTACTGACTGGTACTGATGAAACAATCAGGAATTTGCAGAAAAATTTGAACAAATAATATCGTGCTGAGAAAAACTTCCTGTGTATAACAACAAATTATATGATGATGATCCCTGAACCTGGCTTTTGTTCTGTCCTGAAAAAGATCAACTGAAATCATGTCTTCAACAGCTTCAAAGCTTCACCCATGGTACAAGTCTGATTTGTGTGAATGGATGTTCTGGAGTCAAACATAAACAAAAATCATCGGATTACTAGCCATTAATGAATGCTGTTAACCGATGCGAGATGACCCACCAGTGATGTCAATGGGACTCAAGGTACCTACAACACATCCTAACAGGTAGGAATAGAGGTGTTGGTGTCAAGTCACCTGTAGGATCTATCAACCAAGAGACATTGGTGTATTCCCAGGGTTGTCAGCAAGGACATCTGCCATTGAGGCATGCAAAGTCCATGGTGCTAAATAATCTCTAATCTTTGCTCCAGATAAGGTGATGATATCGATGGAGTGAGATTTGTTGGAAGGTGGACCTTAACGTATTCCACATCATCCAACACGAGTGCAGATAGAAATCTTGCAGACATAATTTTTGGAACAGTAATCACTTACTTGTGGATTTTATGAGCCCAAGTTAGTACATGC
>ML789251.1:438907-466061 GCA_009831015.1 Picea engelmannii
CCTTTGATCCCACAGTTGTAGTTGTTATCTGTGAAACTACAGAGTTAGGGTTCCCGAGAAGAGCTTGTATTTTCTCTGGATCAACTGTGTCATCCAGGGATGGATCACCAGGATTTTGAGTTTGCTGATGTATGGTGTTTCCTGGTTCTAGGTTTTGTTCTATGGTTTCCTCAGCCAGAATTTCAGTCTCAGTTTCTATCTCTTTTTGGGTGGAGGTTTCTTCTTTTTGTGGTTCTATATTTCTCCTAAATCTACCTCTAGAATCTCTATTTCTCATGAAATCATACTAAATGAAAGAAAAGAAACTAAGATTAAGTTTCAGAGTACCTGTGATAACTGATATGTCGGTTTTCACCCCTTGTTTCCACAACTCCTCTTATTATCAACCTACTAACATACCACACCAAACTAAGTGCAATCTAAAACTAATCAGGACAACTATCTAACTCACCTTTTAAAAAGCTCCCCGACAACGGTACCAAAAATGTCAGGCTGCTAAATTGAAGATTTAAATGACCTGAAACACTAAATTGTCAAACCAGGGTAAGTAAACTTAGTGCTGCTACATTATATGTGCGGGTAAGCTAATTCCTATCTAAAGGCTATTCTTAAAAGGAAACACAAACTCACTCTGAGAAACTGAATCTTAATGACTATCTTGAAACTTATCATTTCCTGTGTAATTCATCAAAAGAGAACAGTTATGTGCTGAAGTGCAGGTACTACTATCTCTATTCTACTATAACTTCACAAGACTATCTACCACTATCTTTAATCATCTATCAACACTATTTCTATCTATAACAGAAAGATTATTTCCTAAAATTATTTTAATCTAAACATTGAAAACAAATCTAAATCTGTTTACAGGAAAAATAAAGAAACATTCTACTTACCCTACTAGTACCGGAAGCTTCCTCTAATTTAATTTCAACCTAACTATCCTAACTGAGCAGAGTAGCCTAACTATCTAACAAAGTAGAGTAACTAACTATCCTAACCAAAACAAAGTATATTCAAGATCGCATTCACTTTAATCTTCGTTCAAATTGGAAACTGGAAACATAGCTATTCGAATTCACGGTTCAAATCCTACAGGAATCAACCATGCTTTCAATACTCATCACTGTAGAAGATATTAATATGCTGAGGAAGATACAGTTGAAGAATAATTAAGAAAGAAACTAAACAAGTTAATTCCCAAACTCTAGACTAACATGCATGCAAATACTAAACTGTTGAAATGAACTAAATCTGAGACAGAGAAAAGCAATGACTTGAACTTGTTTGGCGGGCCCAACCAAAAGGTACAAACGCTGAAAAGAACAACCAGAACTACTCAATCATGCTACACAAACACTGTGTAAACTTCACGCTCCATTAACTCAGCAGAAAATGCTCAAATCGTATGACAGTAAAGTAACATAATCGCAACAGCAAATTGTATTCAGAAATGTATATCATAAGATAATATAACCTAACGTTCCTTAGGAGTAATCTTCTGTTTATATATATCCTCCTCAATAACAGTTTAAAGCAAAAATACATTCATCAAACGGATCCCAGATCTGAAAATAACTTGAAATCAGTTTAAAAATGGTCTTCACATCTTCGTGACACGTAGTGTCACGAAGTGTGAATCATGAAATAGTAACAACTCCGTTCTATCATTGTGCCTTCAATCATCATATGAGTGATGACTCCATCTGTCAAATAAATCTCACTGTCTCCCACTCTGGCCATAACACGCGAATCTGTAGCAGCTTCGTTGGTATCTCCATGGGGTGCGAGCTGGTACCTGGTACTGGCGAATCCTGTTCCAAAAATAGAAGTGGTACCTAACCCAAGCTACGTTAGTTTCATTGTTAATTTAAAGCATCAAAATTCATAAAAATAACTTGAAACATAAAGATACCTTGAGTAGCCCCATTGAGTTGTAAAGAGATGTCAATTATGTCAAAACAAGGCCAAAAGGGAGTGGTACTGGGTATAGAAATGGAGGTCTTTGCGATATAATATAGGCAAAACATGATCAAAACTAGAGACCAACAAATATCACAAGGACAATACATGATAAGTTCTCATCACGTTCTTCATTTTTTCAAATGTCAGTTGTGCCTCATCACTCCACTTGAATGCACCCTTCTCGGTCAAATTGGTTAAAGGTGTGCATAGTTGGGAGAATCCCTTAACAAATTGTTGGCACAGGGGAATACCTAGGGTTCAACACTTCAACAATGCATCAACAAAACCCTAACTACCGGCCCTTTCGGCAACACCTGTGAAGAAGGAGAAGTCTCACCTGAGGTAGAGGCAGGGGGGTTACAGGACTCATGTGTCTGTAACCAAGCTGGGACACAGATCTATGATTACAATTACTTCGCAGAGTACTTAAGAATAACATGCATTAGCCTATTAGTCTTACTCATATCCCAAATCAAACCCTAAGTATAGATCGACGCAGTAACAATGATGAAATAAACATCGCACTTAGCATCATAAGTTAGATCTAACACATTCAACATAAATAAACCACTAAGCATTCATATATCTATCTATTATACATAACTATCAATGCACTAAGAAGATCCACAGTATAAACATCATAGCACAAAGAAAACCATCAACACATGATATACGTGGTTCACCCCTAGCATGGGGCTACATCCACCAACTTCTTCTTCTTCTTTATTAGGCTTCAATCTCTTACATTCATCTGCTCATGTGCACTAAGCCACAAAGCCAAGATTTGCACTGAACAGGTGATCTGTGCATGAAGAACCAAATCCACCTTCCCAAAATTGGTCAGGGCACAGAGACAACTCCTCTACTAAGAACATAGCCTTACATACACAATTTGTTGCACTAAGCAACCCAAAACGGCTTGCACTTAGCCTTGCAAGCTATCAACTTGCTACTTCACTAACTCTACCTTACAATCTTATTTATACTTTTACACTTTCTTACAAAAATTCCTAATCATGGGTAAACCCATGGGTTGACATCCCATAAACCATTACATAAACCCTAATGAACCCCTTGTTGGGTCCACAAAACAATTGAGATCCTGCAATCTCAGCTTCGCCTAGGTGCTCCATCTTCGACCAGCCTGTTGAGGTCCAAAAAGGTGGTCAAACATGACCAATGTTTCCTTGAAACTTGGTTGAGGGCCAATAGGCCCCCAACACTCACCTGTGACTCATCTCGAATCAATCATATCTGGGCAATGTTGCTTCAAAGGCCTCGAGCTTAGCTCAAGCTTCCTTGACTTGTTGCTTCACCTGAGCTTCCTGCTCAACGAACTCTTGGATCATTTTCTCTGTAACAAGCCCTTCCAGGAGTTGTTCCACTATCACAACTACTTGGTCCAGTTGCGAACCTTGTCCTTCAATCTCTTCAAACACCGTATAGTCTTCATCCTGCACTAGTTGTAGCCTCTGTGTGACTTCCATTACTCTGCCCTTGATGGAAGTAATATGTTGTTGGGTCATGCGTTGTTCTTGGGATCTCTTTATTCTCTCGAATGCAGTGAATGACTTCATCTCCACTTGAAATGTCAGTGCCTGTTGATGTGCCTCCTGTAGCTATGCTTCCAACTTCCTAAGCTTTGGATCTTCCATGAGGCGTTCATAGTTCTATGCGCTTCTGTCACTCAGCTATTTTCATTCTGAGGTGAGGGCTTTGATCCTTCCGACTGCGCTCTTAGCAGCTTCCTCCCTCTGGTTGCACACTGTAAGGTAGCTAGAGAGGTAGTGGGGGGGCCCAGAGGGCCCATAGTGATAATAGTGGAGGTCATTCAATGCAAGGTGGACTAGGTCCACTATATTATTAAAGAAGACCCACTATGGTAGTTAGATATAATAAATGAGTAGTTAGATATAATAAATGTACGAGGACTTCTTAGAAGGTTCTACTTCTAGAAGATTCCTCCTCTAGAATGTTCTTAGGTGATGGTAGCACTATATAAAGGGTTTCAAGCAATGTAATGGGACATGAAGATAATTATTGTATTGGAGCGGTAGCTCAATAGGAGGATTCCCCCTCGAAGAGGCAAGTGAACATGAGAGGATCCCTTCCATAATAGGATCCATTGTATGGTGTTGCCCTACCTCAAGGGTTTGGTAATAATAAAGTGTGATTTCTTCTATATTGCTTTTTGGATATATTGTGTATTTAGTATTTTTGGTGATTATATTTGTAGATCTATTCAGGTACTTAACAAGTGGTATCAGAGCACTTTCCTTGGGAGACATTGTTGGCAAATATTTTTTATTTTTGCATATTTGTTTTCGGAGAAGAAAAAAGAGGGTCGCGACATTACAGAAATTTTTGGTATACTTTTGTGAAAAATTTCCAGAAACAGGTTGTATATCTAAGTTCCTCTCATAAAAACACCCAATTTGAAAAAACAATTGTCTGAAACGGAGTCCAGGAAGTCAAGATATTGAAGTTTTAAAATCTGCAATTTTTCAGGGTTTTTTCCGTGGATGGGGGCGTGATTTTCTTTATTTATATAGAAATTGGAGGATGAATTTGCCCCAAAAATTATAGATCTGAGTTCCTCACACAATTTCACCCAATTTCAAAAACAAAATCAGCCGAAACAGAGTCCGGGAAGTGAAGTTATGAACATTTTAAATTCAGTAATTTTTCAGGGTTTTTCCAGAAAAAGCCGTGATTTTCTGCAGTAACTTATTGTTCTATTTTTTGGGTTTTTTCATGACGGTTGCGGGAAAGAAGAGTTCATAGGGTTCTCAGATGGATATTTCCTCTCAAACCCTCAACGAAATTCTACATATTACTGAAGCATTCAAATCCCAATTGTTTGACGCATTGAATGACATATTGGATGGCTTTATAGATGGTTTCAATGATAGTTTTCGTAGTATTCAAGATTCTTTGGATAACATGCAGGAGAGGTTTCTTATCACAGACCTTAGGGATGAATATAATTAAGAAATATATGCTTGGTATGATTTTTAGGCCGATTGAAATGATTGGTATATGGATAGCTAGTTGTCATTTCTGGGATGACAACCACTTCCATATTTTATTTGATGACTCTACTCCACCTTCTGTAGAGAACGTCAATGTCCCACATCAGGAGCTAGTTACCAATGTCTAGCCTGCATATTCTACAATGGCATTGTTCCTTCCAAATTCATCTTTGATCATCTCTCACTATGTGGATGAATATTCTTATTTGGATCCACATGATAGATGGCAGTATTGGGAGCATCATTTTCAGTTGGTTATTGGGTGTCGATATATTCCATGTGGGGTTCACATGAGAAATTGGACATGGGACCCTAGTTTACAATTGCAGTTGGACTACTTCAGCATGGTGGCTTCCATTTCTCAATGGGACTCTGGTTCTCTAGTCTACTTTAGCACTATGGTCCACACTTATCCATGGGACCCTAGTATATGGTTGTACATCAAGCGTTGAAGAAAACACTTTTATAAGGGGGATGGAATGTAAGGTAGCTAGAGAGGTAGTGGGGGGGACCAGAGGGCCCATAGTGATAATAGTGGAGGTCATTCAATGTAAGGTGGAATAGGTCCACTATATTATTAAATAAGACCCACTATGGTAGTCAGATATAATAAATGAGTAGTTAGATATAATAAATGTAAGAGGACTTCTTAGAAGGTTCTACTTCTAGAAGATTCCTCCTTTAGAATGTTCTTAGGTGATGGTAACACTATATAAAGGGATTCAAGCAATGTAATGGGACATGAAGAGAATTATTGTATTGGAGCGGTAGCTCAATAAGAGGATGCCCCCTCGAAGAGGCAAGTGAATAGGAGAGGATCCCTTCCATAATAGGATCCATTGTATGGTGTTTCCCTACCTCAAGAGTTTGGTAATAATAAAGTGTGGTTTCTTCTATCTTTCTTTGTGGATCTATTGTGTATTCAGTATTTGTGGTGATTATATTTGTAGATATATGCAGGTACTTAACACACACTTCCTATGGAGTGCTTGGTACTGCTTGGGTTTCTAGCTCTATTATCCTTTCTTGAATCTATTGGATGGACTGAATGCGCTTCTCCACTTGAACCTCGACTGCCTCATGTTCCTCCTATGCCAAGCCTGGAATAGAGAAAAGTGCTCTACTCACCACTTCTTTGACCGTATTCTGCTTTGCGAGCTGCTGGTCCTTTTCTCTCTATATCTTTGTGTTGTCCCTCGACAAAGTTTTGGAGAACCTTGGTTGTGTTTTACCATTTTTGGGACTTCGACAGACTAGTCGAAGAGAAAGCACCAGACAAAGTAGAGATCGCAAGATCTCGCTCCCTTTTGTGGGATTTTTGGGTTTAGGGATTATGTAATGGGTATGGGATGTCGGCCCATGGGTATGACCCATGTGTAGGCCCCTTCTGTAAAGTATAAATAAGTAGCTTGGTGATGTAAGTATAGTGTGGGTTCTAAGTAAGTTGTAAGCCAATGAGCTAAGTGCAAATAGTTGTAAATTCTTTATGCATACTATGTGATGAGAATTTGTAGAGCTAAGTGAAAGTGATTGTAAGGAGGCTCTATGTTGTGCCATGATCAGGGAAGGAGGATCTGGCGAGGTGCACACAGATATCCTGTCCTATGCGGAGTTGGTTTTGTGGCTCTATGAATTGAAAGAAGATAATAAAGAGAAGAAGAGTTGGTGGACATAGCCCCACACTGGGGGTGAACCACGTATATCCTGTGTTGTGATTTCTTTATATCATTGATGTGATTTATGCTTAGTGTTGAATCTTTATGTATGTTAGATGCATATGATATAGTATATTAGTGCTTAATAACTTGGATGAATGCTAGATCTATTGATGTTATGTGATAAATGGCCAGATATGCTTAGATCTTGTTGAATAATGCGCTACTCTGTAATTAGGGTTTTACCTGTGATGTGAATAAAGGGTTAAATAATAATGAATGTTAACTGCTAAGTGCTCTGTTAAGTATTATGATCATAGATATGTGTCCCATATAGGTTGTAGACACTTGAGTCCTACAACCCCCCCTGCCTCTACCTAGGGTGATACTTCATCTGCTTCACAAGTGTTGCCGAAAGTGATAGTAGTTAGGGTTTTGTTGGTGCATTGTTGAAGCATTGAACCTTAGGTCTTCCCCTGTGTCAACAAATGGTTCCATTGTTGGGACTTGAAACTGTGATTGCGTATATCTGTGATTGTCACTGAGGAAAAGAGAAATGTTTGTGCGTATATCTGTTGCCCTAGTGCGCAGTACTCTACTTACCTTATGAAGCTCTATGCTAAGAAGAGAAGTTTGATCTGAAGAAAAGAGGTAAGATCTTAAAGATTTGTGCTCTGATAAAGGTAAGATAAGTGGAAATTTTTGCTTCAAAAGAATGGATCTAGGTATATTTGATGGATTTCGTCCTAGTCTGAAAACTAGGGCACAACTAGAAGAAAGAATATGTGATATGAATAGATATGATAAAAATAGTGAAATATATGTTATCCCTATGCATAGAAAGTATTTTTGGACTAACAAGTGGATGCAGGATCCTAGAAAGATTTTTTTGCAGGTCTATCACTGTGATCCCAGTGCAGAGTACAGGAAAAGTTGGGGATTGTTTAAAAGAAAGAGAGGATTGACATTATGTTATAATTGCAGAAGACTGTGACATCTTGCTAAGGAATGCCTTGGTAGAAGTCCTATTTTCCTTTGTTGTAAAGCTACTGGACATGAAGTTTTGGACTGACCTATAATGATTGCTAAAGTTGAGAAGATGAACATAAGACAAGAAAACCATGAGGAAGGACAAGAGACTAAGAATATGCTAAATAACCAGAAATAATTAGAGGCTATATTATTGCAGATTAAAGAAATACTGAATGATCATAGAGACATCAATTTATCATAGATTTTAAAAGAGAAAGAGTGCATAGAAACAAGAATAGAATAATTTTACATAGACTGTGTATTAGATGCAGAAACACAGGTGAACATTATGACATAAAGTACTTGGGAAATCTTAGGAAATTCTGCTATGATTCCTTCATTGGGAGGAATAGGATTGTTTAAAGGAAAGTTGATAACGCTATGTGGAAGACTTTCCCATGTACCTATGGTTGCTCATGGAACATCGACAGAAGAAGAATTCAAGGTCATTAAGTTTGCTGAGAACATTGCTCCATTTGCACTCTTGTTAGGAAGGACTTGGATCAAGAGAGATCAGACCCGAAGGAGAGAGGAAGAGGAAGCTATAGAATAGAAAAAGAAAGAATTAAGGGATTTCATGGCTAAGAGAATAAAGTGCTTAATAAAAGAACAAGAGGACAAGTCGAAGCAACTGAGGGCCAGAGACTTAGTTGTCGAAGTTGAAAGAACACAACAAGACTTAAAGAACCTATCCATGTAGGAGAGTAGAGCACCTACTCCAGAAACAGTAAGAGAAGAAGTATTATCCTCGAACCTTGTGAAATATCCTCAATAGTGAAAAGTTACTATGATAAGAAAAGATAAGAACAATAATGGAAAGAGGAATCCAGAGACGCAGATCACAGGAAAGAAATACAGAAAGCTCAGTAAGAAGAAAGCAAAGATAGAAAAATTGCAAGAGATTCTAGAGAGGACTTCGTAGAAGGTAGACTTGCAGAACTTGAACCTCACTGGAATAGCAGAACAACACCGACTGACAGTTCTCCATGGAAAAGGAATGTGACCATTGGAGGTGCCTTGACCATTAGAATGATGCTCCAGAACGGCTAGAAATGCAGTTATTGTTGGAACGTTCTCCATTTAACTATTTGGATCATGCCATAACAGATGGAATAGCATTGATCGGGGCATTCCTTCCCATTGGAGGAGTCCATTACGACATTTTCTATTTATCCCATTGAGCATTGCACTAAGGACACTTTTTCCAATTGTGATTATCCCAGCCCACAGAGAACTAATTGCTTCCATGCAATGCTTATTGTAACCTCGCCATCCATTCTACTACCTTGATTGTTTGTTCACCGACCTGAGATATCTAATCTCGAGCGTGTATTTCAGGAAACCTTAGTGCAGTAGATAAATCCATCGTAGAAATCCTCATAGACCTCATGGATGAGAAGGTCATGTCCGCAGGATTATAGGCCTCATCGACGAGAGGAGTGCAAGCATCCCCATTGACTGCACGTCGATCTGAGCCTTTCCAAACTATGATAGAGAAGAGAAAAAATCATCGCGACGACTTGGAAAACATGAAGCTCATCCCATCAATCCTGCCCGAACATATCTCGCCTCTGGTTGGCACGGTTAGTCATGATAGTGTCTCGAGAGACTTCAAATATACATTGATTATTGCATACCTCCCGAAGGGGATACATGCAGTTGGACTGCAGTTAGGACAGATTATGACACTAAATATCAGTGACTTCAACTTAGGAGACCACAATAACTATGGCATGCTCGCACCTCACAAGTACTTGAAAAAGACAACAGGGAAGAATTCAAAGATAATCCCCTAGCCGTGGACTAAGGACATCACAAGATCAACCATCCTCAATGTGATGAAGATACCACACTTTAGCAGACATTACGAAGTTAACACGTGTGTTAAACTCCTCCTATAATGCTACCATGGTGGTTACATGTGGTTGGATCAGTGCATCACAGTAGATCTGGTGTTGATCCATCAGATCACCTGATTAAGCATGCAAGGACCTAACCCTCAGGATTTTTACCCAGGGACGGATGCAGATCGTTCCCTAGTGCAACACATAAAAGAAACCTATGACAATGTGGAGAAAGGGAAGCGAGGCTACAAGGTAGCCTCCATAAAAAATGGTGCAGTGCGCCTAGCCTGCCAATTGATCACTGGTAAGCTCGTCAGGAATAATAGAACAACACAGGTCATGGGGTTCATCGTCGACCTTGCAAGAAAATGCGTCGAAGGTGTTGTTCCTGAGTTTATATTTTAAGGCTATAAAGTATACCGTCAAGGAATTCGTAAATGATTTAAAGGAATGATTTGGGAATAAGAAATCAAAGGAAGATTAAAGCAGAATCAGTTTCTCAACTGTCTCTGTCTTACTTCACGTTGTTCTTGGATGCTAATGTCTCTCTCAATAGCAGCCCATGAATGTTCTAACTCAACCCGGTTAGTTGTTGTTTGTAAAATGGTATTAAATAAATTCAAGGCAATACTGGTTTGATCCTGAAGGCCTGGTTCAACGTTGGGTTGTCTGCTACTTGGGACAGCCATGGATGATAAAACTTTATTTATTTGTAAAAGGATTTTAATCAATTTGTTACTTCAAATTTTCCAGAGATGAGAACAAGAAAAACAATTTTAAAATTCAAAACAGTAATGTAAACACATTCGAGGCCGTTTCCTGGATTTGTAACAATTTCGAGAATCGTAAAATAACAAATAAACACTACAGAAAAATATGAGGCTTTAATCAAGAAAGAATCTCATATTTCAATAGACAATGATGAAAGAAAAAACGAGGTTTCTAACGAGAGTTAAGCATTAAGGTACAAAAGTTTTATGGGTCTTAAAATTACTAATAGCAATTTCAGAGGAAAAATTGTAAATCATTTGACATCCAAACCAATCTGAAATATAAATCAATGATGTATATAACTTCAAATTGATTACTCGTTAGAAAAACATTGAAAGAAAAAATACAACAAAGTATAATAAACAGGGTTGAAGACACATAGCTACAAGTTTGCAGGATTCAGAATCTCGTTTGTGATCTATATTCTGGTGTATTTGAAAACTGATATTACAAAATGGCTCTCTCCAAAAATTCTGAAGCCTTTTCTCAGTCTTTAGAAACTATATTTATACATTTTCATCAAAGTTTCTCGTTGGTGACTAACCAACTTCCTAATATTACGGTTACATAAAAATAATGTCAACCGTTTACAATTTCTTTCTAATCTTAAATGATAAAAAACATTTTAAAAGATTTTAAGATTGCGTTGACGAACTTCCTTTCTCCGCTTCAATACACTGAACACATTTCCCCAAAAACTTCACAAAAGTCCTGGGAGCATCTGGTAACTCATTTGCTTCAAATAAGAAAAATCTTTTCTGCAATTCAGGCAAACGGTTTTCTATCATCTTTTCTGTGAATTTAATAGTTTTCAACTTTAGATTTGACATCACCATCCATTTTTTGATCTCTGTAATATTGATCAACTTAATTTTTGAAATCTCTTCTTTCATTTCCTCCAGCTCTTCTCTAAAAAGGGGACCCAGTCTGCATGAAAATGATAGGGATCTTTTCTCCCAAAAAGTCTGCATAACATAATGGCTATATAAACCATATATTCATTTAAGGAGGCTGTAGCATAAATCCCATGAGCATCAGCCCTAAAATTTGCTTCAGACCTCGCCCATCCTCTAATCATATCGGGATATGTCTGGTCTGCCTCAATACATTATTTTCTCTTATCCAGAGCCCAGTTGATCATATCAGTGTATGCCACAAGCCTAGGACGCGCAACGATCTTATGAAGCTCAAACTCAGCTATGTCCCGGAAATGATTTTCAGAGTCAGGATGAGCATTCTCTAATTCATATTCCAACAAATCTGAGATTTGAGTCCAAGATTTAATAAAATCTATAGCATGTGGAGTGGTATCAGAGATAATATCTCCTTCCAGTGCGTTTTCATTCTTATTCAGTGCCTTTTTGGGTGCCATGACTTCTGTGTTTAATTGGAAACCTGTAACAGAAAATGGATGAATGAGCTTAGCTTAGAATGACAACACAGACATTCGAATGTTTATTTTGAATATATTTAAAAATGACGAGATTTGCACAACTGTCAAGAAATTAAAGCTCTTAATGCAGAAGATATTTTACCGAGATACGCTTTTAATGTCCGTATTTAAGTACCTTCGGGTTTTGAAGAAAACGAGAAACCTACTTAATGGGTAAGTGAAACATAAATGAACACCTAAGAATGATTACCATTAATCTTGTTTTTAAGAAAAAGGTTAATTAATGTTAATCATAATTTAAAGCTGAAAACTTCATTTTTCGGGGTTTCGGAAATCATGATGTCGAGAGGTATGTAGTCGATCAAAAAACGATTTCCAAAAATGCAAAATCGTGAAATCACGATGCTTTTAGCACGTTAATTCATTGAGATTAGACTTTTTTCGGGATTTCGAAAATCGGGATTTTGGGAAACATGATGACAGGAGACGTGTGTTATTAATGAAATCTGATCTTCGATATCGCGAAATCGCAATGGCTTGTTTCTTTTTTCAAAACAGGACTTAACTTATCTTAAATAACTAAATAATCACGATTAAGGCCAAAACATAAATAGTTTAATTTAACGTGACTTATGGATCGGGATTTCGGAAATCGTGATTTCGGGAAACATGATGACAGGAGATGTGCTCTCACAGAACCACGAATCCCAAAATCGTGACATAATTATTTTCACATTTAACCTTTCTTAGAAGAGACTAAACTAATTTGTTTTAAAATTAAGATTCCAACATTTCGGGAAATCGGGGATCGGGGTTTCATGATTCGATTTGCATCAAAAATTTGTTTGCAGGAAACCCCAAATATTGAAAATTCTTTAAAGTTCAATTTAAAAGTCGTAAATTTTAAAATTTCAACCCATTTTAAATAATTTTTCAAAAGAGCGTCGAAAAATTTATATTTTTTGTAAACTTTTTCCGTTCGTTATCCAAAAAACAATTGATAAAAAAGGTATAGTGAATTTAGAAATGACAAAACTCTTATTTTAAGAAAGCCGAAACCTGAAAAACACAAAAAATAAAAATCTAGGCCTTAAGGATAAAAATTTTAAGATCTGTTTCAACAGAAGGGATGCAAATAAACTTGGTGAGCTACCTCGTCAACCAATTGGAGAAATATTGTCGCGAAGCATAGGACCAGGGCTACGAGTTTCATTTTAGCTGGCTGTTGATTCTCATTGCCTTCATTGCTTGGGAGATGTAGCAAGGAGAGACCTTCCCTAAAATTGAGCCATCTAAACCACTGATCACAAAGTTCACTACACTTTAGTATTCGAGCGACATGGAATAACAATGGAAATCCAATGCGGTGTTCCACACATATTATTTACAATTAAATAGGGCCATTGAATCTTTCCCTCGCATGACACTGAATACCCTGCACAGGTTCAGGCCACTTGCGAAGTTTCGCGTAGATAGGCATTTCATTTACATCACTGCACGTGGGGACAACACAAGGAAGATCTCCATTCCTATTAAAAACTCACAGAGGAGGACATGGAAGAAATAACCAAGGAATGGCTTGCAGAGTTCCTTGTACCGGTCAAACAGACAGAACTCTTCGACCTCAGCCTCATCGGAAGTCTTGTAGTCCCTCGAGAAGAATATGATGCACCCAGTAGCAGTAGGAAGAAAAAGAAGGAAAAGGTATAGGAATTGAACAACACATCAAAATAAACTACACCAAATTCACCTGAAGGAGGAGGAGGTGATGAAGTAGACAAAGAAGAGGATGAAGGGGAAGAAAAAAAACATGAACGTCATGAAGTGACCCCGCCTAAGGATCCCATCATGAAGGATGAGACATTCAATAAAAGAAAGGGTTCCCTGAAGAAAACTTCATCGCGAAATAAGTCAAAAGCCAATAAACCACCATTTCAGACTGTTATCATGGTAGATGATATTGAACTCATCATCGTCGTTGTATCAAATACCTCGGAGGACATTTTGTAGCGAAGCGAAGCCAAACAAGAGACAATGTTTGACAGGATCGAGTCGAAGATCAAAGGGGTACAAAAGGCTCTTTATTCGAGCCACACACTGTCTATTGCATCGTTTTCAGCAGGGGCCATAGAAGTAAGAGATGAGCCTTCCCAGCTACATAGATTATCATATTTGACAGAGGCTCACCTTCATTTGATCAAGGAGGAAAAGGAGTAGGCCACAAAGGCATTAAATAAATCAAAAGAAGAATCCCTAGAGAAACATTGGGTTGCACAGTAAGATAAATATGACCTCGAGGTGAAGTTTGCAGAGGATAAAGTGCATATCCAGAAGGAAAAGAGCAGTTGCTCGCAGAGAAGATTGGATTTAAAGAGGTAGTCTCCAGAGAACTTCGCTTTGTGTCGAGCTTCACACAGATAGAAGAAGACATAGTGAAGAGTCAAGTGGAGAAACTCGTTGAAGCTATTTAGCAGCTTCAAGCAAGAGTGGCCAAAATGGAACTGCAAGCCGTGCCAAGCACTCTGCAGGAAGTGCGATATTAGAGGGAAGAAATCCTAAGAGTGCAGTTGAAAGAATCATGGCATTGGCCTTAGATTGAAAACAATTAAGCAGTTGAAGTGAGCAGACCTACGAGCACCTTTCAGAGGACCCAGAACTAAGGACATTGGAGTCACATCTCCAGGAGGCAAAGAAACAAGGAGTGACAGTACAAGCAGAATTGAAGCCGCTGTCAACAATCGAGAGTATGAGAAGGTCCTAGGAATAACGCATTGTTCAACGACAAGTCCATGCCATCCAGATTAAAGTCATGGAAGTGACCTAGAGGCTATAGAAAGTGCATGATGAAGCATGCACACTTTTTGAGGAGATTGAGGGACAAGTTGCATAGCTAGAACAAGTAGTCACCATGGTGGAACAACGATTGGAAGGACCAGTGACCGAGAAAGTTATTCAAGAGTTCGCCGAGTAGGAGGCTCTGGTGAAGCAGCTCGAGCCAATCTCAAGGCCTTCAAAGCAGAGTTTCCTAGATCAGAGTGACTTGGGATGAGTCACAGGTGAGTGTTGGGGGGTTGTTGGCACTCGACCAAGTTTTGGAGAACCTTGGTCATGTTTTACCATTTTTGGGACTTCGATAGACTAGTCGAAGACAAAGCACCAGGCGAAGCAGAGATCACGGGATCTCGCCCACTTTTGTGAGATTTTTGATTTTAGGGATTATGTAATGGGTATGGGATGTCAGCCCATGGGTCTTACCCATGTTTAGGCCCCTTTTGTAAAGTATAAATAAGTAGCTTGGCGATGTAATTATAGTGTGGGTGCTAAGTAAGTTGTAAGCCAGTGAGCTAAGTGCAAATATGTGTAAATGCTTTGTGAATACTGTGTGTTGAAAATTTGCAGAGCTAAGTGCAAGTGATTGTAAGGAGGCTTTGTGTTGTGCCAATCTTGGCGAAGGAGGATCTAGTGAGGTGTGCGCAGATCTCTTGTCCTATGCAGAGTTGGATTTGTGGCTCTGTGAATTGAAAGAATATAATAAAGAGAAGAAGAGTTGGTGGACGTAGCCCCATGCTCGAGGTGAACCACGTATATCCTGTGTTGTGATTTCTTTGTGTCATTGATGTGATTTATGCTTATTGATGAATATTTATGTATGTTATATGCATCTAATATAGTATCTTAGTGCTTAATAACTTGGATGAATGCTAGATATATTGATACAATGTGCTAAATGTCTAGATAAGATTAGATCTTGTTGAATACTGTGCTGCTCTATAATTAGGGTTTTACCTGCGATGTGAATAAAGGGTTAAAGACTTATGAATATTAACTGCTAAGTGATCTGTTAAGTATTATGATCAAAGATCTATGTCGCAACTAGGTTGTAGACACTTGAGTCCTACAACTGCCCCTGCCTCTACCTTGGCTGAGACTTCATCTTCTTCGTAGGTGTTTCCGAAAGGGTCGGTAGTTAGGGTTTTGTTGGTGCATTGTTGAAGCATTGAAACCTGGGTCTACCCCTATGCCAACACTTTTATTTTTCCTCCTCGATCATCACCCGTAACACATCCTTCTCATTTTCGTAAGCAGTTACACAGTACCACGCAGCTCGTAGTTTCTCTAAGACTTCTTCTTTCTCTTTCTTCAGGGATTTTGTATCCTTTTCCTTTTCTTCTTACACTTTTTGAAGCCGAGGCCCTGTTGCATCTGCTAATATTCTCACTTGGGTAGGCTCATCTCCCAATTTTTCAATCTCCGACGAGGAGGGTGTAGTAGGTACGACGTGGTTAACTTGAATAGCTTGTTGTATATCCTTCAGCTCCTTCTCGACCTTTACATACAACTCTTCCTTATTTGCTCCATATCTTTGCAAGAGGTCTTTTGATGCATCCTCCATCACTCTGTGGACCAAGCCAATGTCGTCCTCCATGAGCGTGGCCTCTAGCTAGGGATTACTAGCGTAGGTAACTCTGAAATATCCTCATTGACGAGGTAACTCGCCCAATTCATCTGCATCCCCTCCACGCATTTTACTGTGAGGTCCAACACGAAACCGGTGACCTACGTGGGGTAATTCATTCTTACAATATTTCTAGCTATGAGTTGGAAAGCGAGGCACATTGCACCATCCTAGATAGAGGCTACCTTGTAGCCTTGCTTTCCCTTCTCAAATTGATCGTATGCCTCCTTTATGCATTTCTCCAGGGAGAGATCCGAGGTCTTCCCTGGGTAGAACTATTGAGGGTTGGGTCCCTACATTCTCAATCCTATAATCTGATGGATCAATGTCAGATCCACAGTAATCCTCCCGTTGAGCCATAGGTAACCACCATGATAGCACGACAAGAGGAGTTTAACACAAACGTTAACCTCCTGATGTTGTCCAAAATGAGGAATCTTCATTACATTCAGTATCGTGGACTACACCAGCTCTTTAATCCAAGGCTGGGAGACTATGCGAGGCTTCTTCCTAGTTGTCTTCATCAGATATCTATGGGGCGCTAGCATGGCATGGTTCTTTCTGTCTCCAACGTTGAAATCATTGTTCTTTAGTGTTGGGATCTGTCCCAACTGGGTTCCCACTACACGTATTCCCTTCGGAATGTACATGGTGATCAATGTGTACTCGAAGTCCCATGAAATTCTATCGCAGTTAACCTCACCAGCCAAAGGCAGGATGTAATACGGTAATATTGACGAGATCTCCTTCGCATTAGCCATATCGTCGCGATGCTTACTTCACTTCTCAGTCACGGGGTTGGCACATTTCGAATGACTTCCACTCAAAGGGGAAGCCCACAGTACCCTAGTCGACGAAGCATGTACTCCTTCAGACATAGCTTTATCAACCATAAACTTCTTCAAAACCTCTTTGATGAATTTCTCTAGCTCAGTGCATTCGACCAACATTCTCACTGTTAACAAATAATTTGGGGTAGGTGAGCAGATAGTGAGGTAAACAATAGATGGAAATTTCTGATATCATAGCTTGACACACACAATCACTTCATTTATTGTCTAAGATAGTCATGGGTAGTAAAAAGTTGTCTTGACGCAGTGTCCGATGGGTTAAGTAAGCAAACATCATAACAGATTCTTCCAACGGGCAAGACTGCTTCCATCAATGCGAATTTGTTTGTTATGGCGAGGTCTCAGTGTCCCAAACATGGTATATTCACCCATAAATTCATTTCCTATTCGTTCTGGAGTGTCATTCTAACATTCGAGGTGCCTCCAACAGTCATATAGCTTCACTGGGGTAAAGTCCCATTCTACGCGGTTCTATTGTTTCGGCGAGGTTCAAATTTTGCAAAGGTGCCTCCTGTGAAGTCTTCTTTGTAACTTCCTATAGATTTTCTAGCATGGCTTTCTTCTTACTGAGCTTCCTTGCCTTCTTTCCTATGATCTGAGTCTCTCTATCTATTTATGGATTTCTCTTTCCATTCTTATTCTTATCTTCTTCTAGCGTAGTAACTTCGTGCTGTTGGTGTGATCTCAAAGGGTTCAAAGGTAATACTTATTTTCTTATTAACTTTAGGGTGGGTATTCTTTTCTCTTACATGGATAGGTCCTTCAAACCTTCTTGCATTCTTTCAATATCGACAGTTAATTCTCTTTCCTTTTGTTGCTTCGACTCAACTTCTTTTTCTTCTCTTAGTTGATCTATTTTTCTAGCTATGAAATCCCTTAGTTCTTTCTTTTTCTTTTCTTTAGATGCTTCCTCTCATTTCCTTTTGATCTGATCTTTCTCAATCCAAGTCTTTCCTAACAAAAGTGGGAATGGGGCGTTGTTCTCAACAATCTTAATGACTTCAAATTCCTCTTTTGTCGATGTTCCATGGATGATGCCAGGTACGTTAGTAACTCTTCCACATAAGGTTATCATCTTTCCTTTAAACAAGCCTATCCTTCCTAGTGAAGGTACCATAGTAGGCTTTCCCAAAAATTCCCAAGTGCCTTCTGTCACAATATTCACTTTTTTTTCCTCATCCAAGACACAGTCTATGTCGAAGTCTCCTATTCTTGTATCTATGCATTGTTTTTATTTCAATATCTCTGGTAAACTGACATCTATGTGATCATTCATTGCTTCTTTTAACTGTACTAGTGTAGTATGGAATTCCTCTGATTCTTTCTCTTTATGATTTTCTAATATGCTCTTAGTCTCTTGATAGTTTTCTTGTCTCATATTCATCCTTTCAACTTTAGCAATCATCCTTGGACAATCCTCAACCTCGTGACCAACAATTTTACAACAAAGACAAATAGGGCCTATACTAGGGAATTCCTTAGCAATATGTCTTGGTCTTCTGCAGTTATAACATAATGTCAATCCTCTCTTTATTTTAAGCATTCCACAACCTCTCCTATACTGCACACTAGGATCACAATGATGAGCCTGCAATTTGCAAACATTCTTTCTAGGTTCCTGCATCCACTCATTAGTCCAAAAATTCTTTCTATGCATAGGAATAACATATCTTTCTTTATTTCTATCAAATTTATTTAGATCAACTCTTTCTTCTAATTGTGCCCTAGATTTTAGACTAGGACATAATCTATCAAACATACCTAGATTCATGCTTTCGAAACAAAAAATTTCACGTATCTTACTCTATCTAAGCACAAAGATTTACCTCTTTCAATATCTTACCTCTTTTCTTCAGATCAGGTTTCTTTCTTAGCAAAAATATTCGCACAAAAAGTAGATTACTATGCACTACAACAATATATCCACACACAAATCTTCTCTTTTCTTTACTTCAGTACCTAGCAATCACATTTTCAGGTCCCGGCAATGGAACCATTTGTTGGCACAGGGGAAGACCCAAGGTTCAACACTTCAACAATGCATCAAAAAAACCCTAACTACTGGCCTTTTCAGCAACACTTGCAAAGAAGGTGAAGTCTCACCCGAGGTAGAGGTAGGGGGGTTACAGGACTCAGGTGTTTGTAACCAAGTTGGGACATAGATCTGTGATTAAAATTACTTCGCAGAGTACTTAAGAATAGCATGCATTAGCCTATTAGTCTTACTCATATCTCAAATCAAACCCTAAGTACATATCGACACAGTAACAATGAAGAAATAAACATATCACTTAGCATCATAAGTTAGATCTAGCACATTCATAATAAATAAAGCACTAATCATTCATAGATCCATCTATTATACATAAAAATCAATGCACTAAGAAGATCCACAGTATAAACATCATAGCACAAAGAAAACCATCAACACATGATATATGTGGTTCACCCCTAGCGTGGGGCTATGTCCACCAACTTATTCTTCTTATTTATTAGGCTTCAATATATTACATTCATCTTCTCCTGTGCACTAAGCCAAAAAGCCAAGCTCCGCACCGGACAGGTGATCTGTGCACAAAGCCCCAGATCTACCTTCCCAAAATTGGTCAAGGCACAAAGCCAACTCCTCTACTAAGAATAGAGCCTTACATACACAGTTTGTTTCACTAAGCAACCCAAAACTACTTGCACTTAGCCTTGCAAGCTATCAACTTGCTACTTCGCTAACTCTACCTTACAATCTTTACTTATTTATACTTTTACACTTTCTTACAAAATGACCTAATCATAGGTAAATCCATGGTCCAACATCCCATAACCCATTACATAAACCCTAATGAACCCCTTGTTGGGTCCACAAAACAATTGATATCCTGCAATCTCAGCTCCGCCTGGGCGCTCCATCTTTGACCAACCTGTCAAAGTCCAAAAATGTGGTCAAACCTGACCAATGTTTCCTCAAAACTTGGTCGAGGGCCAACACAAACCTCCTGTAATAACTGCAAATACCAAGAAATCCCTTGATCTTTGTAAGTGTTTTGGGTGTTGGCCAATCAATGATTGCTTAGATCATTTCTTGGTGAACCTATACCTCCTTTTCTCCAATAATATGCCCCAAATAGAGAACCTTAGTCATCCCACTATCACATTTTGATTCTTTGGCATATAGTGATTGTTTTTCCATGATTCTCAATATCTCATCCACATGTTTGAGTTAATGATTACATTTCCTACTGTAAATTAGAAAGTCATCAAAGAAGATGAGTAGGAACTTCCTCAATTGTTTGTTAAACACGTGGTTCATGCAGGATTTGAAGATGGTTGGTGCATTGGTCAGCCCAAAAGGCATGATAAGGAACTCATAATTACCATAGTGGAATTTGAAAGTTGTCTTATATATGTCGTGTTCCCTCATTCTGATTTGATGGTATCCAGAGCACAAATCAATTTTGGTGAAGTATATTTCACCATGTATCTCATCCAATAACTCATATATCCCGAGGATGGGATCCATTTTTTTATGGTCTTTTTATTCAAGGCCATGTAGTCAATACACATGTGCATAGTTCCATATTTCTTCTTCACCAACACTATTGATGATGCAAAGGGACTTGAACTCAACCTAATATGCCCCATAGCTAATAGTTCTTTAATGGCACTCTCAATTTCATCCTTGTGCTTCTTAGGGTTCCTGTATGGTGTAGTGATGACTAGATTGGCCTCTTCTTCCAATTTG
Source organism: Picea engelmannii (assembly GCA_009831015.1). Classification (NCBI taxonomy): domain Eukaryota; kingdom Viridiplantae; phylum Streptophyta; class Pinopsida; order Pinales; family Pinaceae; genus Picea; species Picea engelmannii. The sequence continues at coordinate 459,643 of ML789251.1, forward strand.
ATGATGTGTTCAAACAATCTATATGGTGGTTTCCCTAGAGGAATTGGTTCAAAAACCTTCTTATGATTGCAAAGCATTTTTTGTGTTTCTGGAGGATACTTCTTGTGCCCTTCATGACGCTTCTCCATAAAAAAAAAAAACATTCTGCTACATAGGCCACATCCTCTTTCCTAAATCTTGCATGCATATGTTTAGTTGTTACCACTCTAGGTGATTCTCCTATCATCCCCTTAAGTGTGACCCATTTTCCATTCTCCATGTTGAAATACATCTCCATGGTTTTGTAGTTGGTGGTGATTGGTCCCAATGTGCTAAGCCACTTTACACCCAATATGATGTTTGTATCTAGTATATATACTACATAGAAATCTTGTGTCAAAGTGTATCTACCCAAGTTTAATATCATCTATGGAATATAACTTCACAAGCCATGGTGCGTCCTCTTGCTACTTCCACCAAAAACCCCTCAAATTCCATGGTGGGAATGTGTCTCCTTTCTACCATAGAAATGTCAATGAAATTATGAGAAGCTCCTCCATCAACTAATATTTTTTCTTGCTATCCCTGCACAACTCCCTTCATCCGAAAGGTATTAAACTTGGCAACTCCACTAATAGATGCAATGGTATCCTTCTTAATCCCTACAGTATGGTATGTGGTTCCCTCTTATCCCTATGCATGTGAGACATGTTCTTCCTCCTTCTAATTCATCTCTACGTTATGAATTTCTCCAATTTCATCCTCATCCATCTCATCTTCACCATCAGAAACCACTTCTATATAATGAATTTTCCCTTTACCCATACATCTGTGACCTAGATTCCATGGTGTTGGTAGGTTTACAGTTGGGAGTTAGCTTGTCATTGATGGCAAGAACAACGATGGAAAACAGGCTCAGAAGACATCATAAGTCCAGACAGGAGGAGTGCACAGATGGAGGATAGATATCGGGTGTTAGATCTGAGCACGGGGTTCGACTGTCGTTGGATCCAGGAGAACCTACACATTCTTTAAAGTGCAAGGAGAAGCGGGTTTACAAAATCTTGAAAATAGGAGGACCGCCCATCTTCGGGCAGGACACGTAGTCACAAATCAACATTTTGCTGACTGGAAAGTCAAAGGAAGGAGGTGCTCTAACCCCTCTAACTCGCGATATGCGAGATCATGAAATGATCTGGACCATCGATCCAAGAAGGACATGTGGCTAAAGATCAACATTTCACTGACTAAAATTTCAATGGAAGGAGGTGCCCTAACCTCTCGAACTCGCAATATGCGAAATCGTGATATAATATCAGTCATTGGATTGAGGACAAATCTAGACCGTCGATCCAAGAAGGACATGTGGTGAAAGATCATCCTTTCGCTGACTGGAAATTCAAAGGAACGGGGTTCCCTAACCTCTCAAACTTGCGATATGCGAAATCGTGAAATAATCATAATTGTTGGATCAAGGACGAATTTGGTCCGCCAGATCCAGGAGGTGAATGTGGAAAACCACGTCAGATAGGACAGGTGGAAGACTATGTCAAAAATGACACATGGCACGACCATACAACGACAAGTTTCAAGATGATTCGGCATTTCAGGAACCTGGAAATCACAATTCTGAGTGACATGTGGCAGCCACACGGATCATGTCTTGTCATCGAGTGACGTCATTTTGGGAGTTTAGTTTTGGAATTTTTAGCATCAACACTCCCTCAAAGTCCCGAAAGCTGAAGTTCTGGGGCAAAGGATATCCATCCGATCACCATTAATCGTGGACCGTTGATCTGAATATCTAAGTGCTCAAATGGCTAGCCAGTGGTCATATCTCGTGGTCACATCATCGAGAGATAGAGAGAAGAGCTAGAGAAGCCAAGCTCTATTTCATAGTTCGTGACATGGAGTGTCGACACAACTCATCAGAGAATCCTTGAAATGGCGAAATGTAAAATGCCTTCTAGCATAGGTTGTGGTCACCATCGATGGTCATGTGAGGGGAAGGAGCTAGTGTTTCCTAAACTCCATTTTGGGGATTGCGACATGGGAGATTCGAGATGCCTCAACATAGGATTCCTGAATTACGAATTGAAAAATCCCTTTATGGATAAGCACTTGGTCATCGTCGGTGGTCACGTGAATGGAAGGAGCTAGCATAGCTAGGCTCCATTCCGAGTATCGGGAATTCCATAGGAAGGAGTCAAGGAGACTCACGACAAAATCCCCGAAACACAAGTTGAAAAGCGTCATTTTGATTATGCCTGTGGTCACAACCAGTAGTCTTTTGGAGAGGCATCCTACGCCTGGTGCCAGTTCATGTAGGGATAATTCACGAGGAACCGTTGATATCTGTTTTCACCTTCTAGCAAGATCTCAACCGTTCAAAGACTCTAATAGACAAAGAAGCCATACTTGACTGGATATAAATGCCAAAACGAAGTGATGGCATCTTTCGTAGAATTCCAAGAGTCTTCAGGGTGATCGACAGAGAAGACGAAGAGTCTTGAGGCCACTGCTAGTGGAGTGTAGACTCATCATAGAGTCGACTGACATATGGAAGGGGTTCAAATACTATTACAGAAAGTGAATCCAAAGGACCTCATGAGAAGTGTGAGTGATGATGAATGTAGGAACGGTATGCAGTGGCATAGCGCATGCAGAAGGCGCAAGGTGCATTGAGACTATAAAAATGGAGAATAGAGAAGGGATTGTGTCACTGTTGTTATGAGTAGTGCATGAGTGTAGAATCATGAGGTGTAGTAGCTGAAGCATAGAATAAGAAAAGAACAAAAATGCATATCCGTGAGAAGAAGATAAAGCCAAGGTGTGCATGCCGAGATAGAGGAGAAGATAATAAAGTTGAAGAGGATGCAAGCAGGAAGACACTTATGCAAGCAGAGCAGAGCAGCATAGAAGAACAATGATAATCCTGGTAAGCTAATAACAACTATTGAATCACTGTAATAAATTCACAGAAAGACAAGTTTTATATTTCAGGGTGGATGGGAGGTGCTAGGGAGGACAGTTGTCCTCGGAGATTCAAGTAGGTTCTTGAACACAGGGAGTTATAGCTTCCATCTAGTTGCATCCAGAGAAACCAGAGTGGCAAGGTGGTGCAAGAGAGAACATTGGTTCTCTGATATATAGGTCGATGCCTGTATGACTGGAAGTTGGTGCTTCCATCCAGTTGGTGCTGGAACATTCAAGGAGTTGGTACTTCCTTCTAGTGGGTGCTAGAGAAACCAGAGAGTTGGTAATCTCAACAAGTAGCGACTTGCAAAATAGAGGTGGTAGCCTTATTATGAGTTGGTGCTCATAAGAATGATAATGTGCAGAAGATAATTATCATATAAAGAAGAAGAGGTTTTCACCCTTTATGGGTTTCCTCATGAATATCTATTTATGTATTGTACATGTGTGTGATTAATGTTCAATAATTTACTGCTTATTTATTGTGATTGTCATTGAGAGTTCTGTAACGAATTTAAAAAATGGATATAATTGTTTAAGAACAGTAACAACTGATTCACCCCCCCTCTCAGTTGTCCAACAATTGGTATCAGAGCCGACCCCTTTTATCTAAGGGTAGATCCTAGAGCTTAAACATGTCAAGCCATGAAGGAACTTCAACCAATAAGGCCCCTCTGTTCAATGGAACAAACTTTTCCTTCTGGAAAGTTAGAATGAGAACCTACACAATGGATTTAGGTGCAGATGTCTGGGATGTGGTAGAAATTGGTTATCTAAAGCCAGTTGTACTAGCTAATAAGGATGACAAGCTAGAATTCAGATTCAACACTAAGTATATGAATGCTATTCTGAGTGGGCTTGTAGAAGCAGAATTTGTAAAAGTTATGCACTTAGAAACTGCCAAAGAAATGTGGGGCAAACTCATTAGCAGTTATGAAGGTAATGAGAAGGTAAAGGACACCAAGCTTCAAACCTATAGAGTACAGTTTGAACAACTGAAAATGAAAGGGGATGAAACTATTGGAAAGTACTTTCTTAGAGTTGAAGAACTGGTAAATGCAATGAAATCACTTGGTGAAAAAATTGAGGAACCCTCTTTAGTTCAGAACATTTTGAGATCTCTACCAGATAGGTTCAACCCAAAGGTCTCTGCTATAGAAGAACTTAATGATCTAAAATCCTTGGTGTTTGATCAACTTCTAGGAATGTTGACTGCATATGAAATGAGAATAGTTAAATATAAACCCACCTCCAGAGAAGCATCATTTAAAGCAGACAAGAATGAGGATTCCGAGCCTGATGAAATTGAAGCAAAATTTGTGAGAAGACTGAAGAAGGGATCAGGGAAATACAAAGGTAAACTGCCTTTCAAATGTTTCAACTGTGGTAAGATAGGTCATTTTGCAAATAAATGTCCTCACAAAAGAAAGGATTGGACATATGATGATGAGGAGAAGCACAAACACAAAAATTTCTTTAAAGAGAATAATTTTAAGAAGAAAAGTCTTTGTGTAAACAATGATGATGATCCTTCAGATGATGAAGACAATGACTCCTCTATTGAATATAAACTAAATGAATTCATGCTTATGGCCAAAGAGGATTACGACAATAAAAGCACAGGAAGTGATGTTAATGAAGAAGAAGTTGTGGTTGATATGGAAGGAGAACTGATCAGTGCACTGGAAGTGTTACCCATGATTTTGGTCATCATGATGATGTATTGATGATGGTGTACTCAGGCTCTTCATAAGAACTTTCTCCTGAGAAAAAGTTATTTTCATCTCTTCCAGAAAACTCATTTTTGGAGACTGTTCGTAGGCTACTAGTATATTTCTCTGCGAGAATGTATGATTCTCGTAGGCTGCCTTAAGCCAGGTTGCGAGAAGTTCACACTGTGTTGAATTGCTAGGGTGCGAACTCTTTCTAAAGCAAGGAAAAAGATGAATTCTTGATGCTTCTAGAAGGGAATCTTCTAGAAGGATGAGATGGCATTCGAATGGTTATCCTAGTACTAGATTCCCTGATATTTTGGGATCATTCTTATCCAAGTAACTAATTCATTCTCTCCTATATATTGAGGGAATTCTCATGGAAAAGGTTAAGCAAGAAGGTTAAAGAAGATTCATTGGAGAATTGGTGAAAGAATTGTGTGAAGAATTGAAGCTACATTAGCTTGGAAACTCCAGCCAGTTTATCCAAAGGGGTTGATATTCTTCATGCAAGTGAGAAAGTGTGTGTGTCGGAGCCAAGGGCCATCGAAAGGAAGTTTGCGACATCAAGGCTCAGGTTGTAATATTTACTTTCCATTAATATGATACAGTAATATGTCCCTTTCCCATAAAGTTGTTTCCACTTTATTGTATAACTCCTTGATCATATACATAGATTGACTGTTGAATAGATCGTGCTTTCTTCACTTTGGTTGGTTTGTGTTGTCTTGGTCTTGGCTACACGAGAGCACTGAAGCGAAGCTAGAGCAACAAAGACCATAGGAAGCGATAATAAGGTATGTTCTTTGTTCTTGTCTCCTATTTAATTCAATGGTTAGTATCTACGGAAAGAGTCATGTTCTGTCTTGCTTTGTTCTAGATCCAAGTGGATCTAAGGAGATCGGTTTGTGTCCGCACTTACGTATTTATCCAATAAAAAAATTGGAAACCATACTGGGGAACGGATTGTTTCCTAGTTAGCCTAGTTTCCCTTGCTTTGATTTCTTGATTTATGGTCTCTAAATATGTGGGAGATCCATCAAGACTCTCTGGATCTAAAAGTTCTCTCAGAAATTTTGTCCTTTTTCCAAATTTTGCTTGTTTACTGCCATTCTCGCACTGCACTCCTTAGTAGCCTATGAGAATCACTTGAGTTTGCACCCTGGTGTTCAGTCCAGTGCGAACACCTCGCAGTCAACCTATGTCTAGCCTGCGAGAATCCTTGATTCTCACACTATAATACATTGTCGGCCTGCGAACTCACTTGTGAAAATTTTGGATAAGGTCTTCTTGTCTTTTTGATACCCAGTTTTTCTTTGATCAGCTGGATTGAACTTTTAGAGCCTATATTGATCTGCTTACAGTATTCTTGACATTCTTTGAGTTGCTTTTAGCCATCTTTGCTTTGTTTGGTTTTGAAGGATTAGTCTCTTGCTTTGAGTGTCTTTCAATTACAAAGCGTGTGTTTTCTTTAGAATTGTTTAGGGAAAGATCAAATTTCTTTTGAATAGTTCGCTTTAAAAGAAAACTTTTAGTTTGGGTTTTTAATTTCTTGCTTTATATTAGATTGGGGGCATCCTTGCATTTGAAATAGAGAAATTGCATGATTGGGGGGGCCATGAATCGTGCATTGGTGTTCAATACCTTTTTCTCATTTCTTGAGAATCTTGATATTGATGAGTTTAATATATTTTGGGACATCGTGCATATGGGAATGATAAATGTTTTCTCCTTCTCGTAGCATAGCTTTCA
>ML789251.1:470594-507588 GCA_009831015.1 Picea engelmannii
TTCTCTCTGTGTCGGCCTTCCCTGTGTCCAGTCCAATTCACATCATACTCTGTTTCACCTTCAAAATATGTTACTCATTTCGTGTCATTGATGGGGGATACATCAAGGCCCTCCTGTGACGAGTTTTGTTCCGTCGACTTCAGATCATTATCCAGAATCAAGACTTAGAAATTATTTGGTACCTTGGAGCTTGCATGCCTCAATGGCAAGATTCCTCGCTTTCGACAGCGGGTTTACATCATTGACCCCTGATCGAAAGATTCCATCGGATGTTTGACATCAACTCATTTATTCACACTCGATGGATTGTACTATAGTACCTTGGGAGTCATTGACATCAATGGTGATTTCCCTCGCACTTGTTAATGGTTTCATCAATGACCGGTAATCAAGTGGTTTCTACCATGTTTGACTTCAACACATGTAATCACATGGTTAGATTTGTACTTTGGGTGAAGAGATTGAAGATCCTGGATATCATCTTTGTGATCTAGGTTGCGATGGAGTATGTATAATTTGCGACACATAGATCCACTTTGTATGTCTTGTGGCTATGTCATCTTGATTTGAAATTTCTCGCATAGATCCACAGTGTATTCCGGTGGCTATGCTATATTTTGACGGCATGGATCCAAGGTGTATGATTGGTGGCCATGACCCATGTCTACAATATCATCAGTCTGTGATCTGAGTATGGGAATCCCTACCTCAGAATTGATATATATGATATTCTGCAGATGCTTGGTTGTTTGCAGGTTTCCAATTAGGTGTGCTCCTGATTCCCGATACACACATGCAGCTTACAAAGTCTATCAGCTGTCACTGGTTCCAACCTCATACTTTGGGGGGGAATTATGTTACCCATGATTTTGGTCATCATGATGATGTATTGATGATGGTGTACTCAGGCTCTTCATAAGAACTTTCTCCTGAGAAAAAGTTATTTTCATCTCTTCCAGAAAACTCATTTTTGGAGACTGTTCGCAGGTTACTAGTATATTTCCCTGCGAGAATGTATGATTCTCGTTGGCTTCCTTAAGCCAGGGTGAGAGAAGTTCACACTGTGTTGAACTTCCAGGGTGCGAACTCTTTCTAAAGCAATGAAAACGATGAATTTTCGATGCTTCTAGAAGGATGAGATGGAATTCAAATGGTTATCCTAGTACTGGATTCCCTGATATTTTGGGATCATTCTTATCCTAGTAAATAATTCATTCTCTCCTATATATTGAGGGAATTCTCATGAAAAAGGTTAAGCAAGAAGGTTAAAGAAGATTCATTGGAGAATTGGTGAAAGAATTGTGTCAAGAACTGAAGCTACAACAGCTTGGAAACTCTAGCCAGTTTATCCAAAGGGGTTGATCTCCTTCATGCAAGTGAGAAAGTGTGTGTGTCGGAGCCAAGGGCCATCTAAAGGAAGTTTGCAACATCAAGGCTCAGGTTGTAATCTTTACTTTCAATTAATATGATACAGTAATATGTCCCTTTCCCATAAAGCTATTTCAACTTTATTGTATAACTCCTTGATCATATACATAGATTGATTGTTGAATAGATCGTGCTTTCTTCACTTTGGTTGGTCTGTGTTGTCTTGGTCTTGGCTGCACGAGAGAACTGAAGCGAAGCGGGAGCAACAAAGACCATAGGAAGCGATAATAAGGTATGTTCTTTGTTCTTGTCTCCTATTTAATTCAATGGTTAGTATCTAGGGAAAGACTCATGTTCTGTCTTGCTTTGTTCTAGATCCAGGTGGATCTAGGGAGATCGATTTGTGTCCACACTTACAGATTTATCCAATAACAGAAAGAGATTGACAGACTCAGAATTAAGAAGAGAAAACAAAAACGATTGTTGATACAGTTCAAGAAAGGAAGTAAAGAAACTGATGAAGACTTTGTCCTACTAAAAGTGGAATTAGAAGAGGAAAATAAAATCGAAGACATTTTGAAACAACAGTTATCAGAAAAGAAGGCAAGATGTGAGGCTCTAGAAAAGGAAGTAGTGAAAACTAGGAAAGAGTTGGAGAAGTTTCAAGCCTTGTATCATCATAATCTGTCAAGTATCAAAGCCTCAGAAGAATTGACCACCATTCTAAATCAGCAAAGAAACCCAAAGCTGAAAATGGGTTTGGGTTATGAAGAGGGATCAAGTAGTGATCAACCAAGCAACAAAGAACCCATCAAGTTTGTCAAATATACCACCAGTGACAACAAAAAACCTGCAGAAACAAAAGAAGATAATCAACTACCCAGAAGGAGTAACGAAAGAGGTACTAGAATTGAAACTATAGATCAGAGAAATAATGTACTCTCTGTTCAAATAAATCATCAGCATGGAAGAAATCGACCTTCTCAAAGAAGACAACCATTTTCTAGGTACAAAGGATTTTTCTATGGATATTGTTATTTCTGTTCTAACTTTGGTCACAAAGTTGTAAACTGTTATTTAAGATTTAAATATGAGCAATCAAAATATTCAAGGAATAGATATCTGCTGCATCAAAGAATGAGACAACCAAGTAACAAACAATCATAGACTATAAATAATGTGATGGCTGGAAAAAGGACAAGGGTTAAGCATAACAATTATTATGATCCTTTATTCAATGAACCAGAATGTTACACCTACTATAATTTTGGACATAAAGCTGCAAACTGTTGCTTAAGGAACAACGAGCCAGATTTGAACCCCTCTGCTGAAAATGTCAAGGTTTGGAAGATGAAAGAAAATGACAAGTGTGGACTAGTGTTGTCATCCCAAAGACAACAGAACCCCTGGTATATTGATAGTGGTTGCTCCAAACATATGACTGGAGACAAAGGTAAATTTCTATCTCTAAGTGAAAGCAAATCAGGAAATGTAACCTTTGGAAATGATGCTCCAGGTAAAATCAAGGGTAAAGGGATGGTGAGTCTAATTAATGGAAAAGGAAAATCCTAGAATGTTCTACTTGTAGATGGGTTGAAACATAATCTTCTCAGTGTAAGTCAAATGTGTGATAGAGGATATGAAGTGGTGTTCACTTCCAAAGAATGCAGGATAAAGTCTGTAAACTTAGGGCAAGTAGTGGCTAAAGGCATAAGGACAAAAAAGGATGTATATGTGCTGAAAGAAGATAGAGAAGAGTGTCATCTAAGAAAACATGATGAGAGTTGGTTATGGCATAGGAGACTTTGACATCTAAACTTTGACCACTTAATCAAGATAAAAAATATTGAGGCAGTAAAAGATCTTTCGAGAATATCAAAGCCACAAGATTCTATGTGTAAACCCTGCCAAGTAGGAAAGCTAACCAGGACACAATTTAAATCCAATAGCTCTACTTCAATAAAGAAACCACTCCAACTAGTTCATATGGATTTATGTGGACCATCAAGACATGAAGGCATAGGGAAAGAAAACTACTTCATGTTGATCATTGATGATTACTCCAGACTAACTTAGGTTACCTTTCTCAAGGAAAAAGCTGAAGCATTTGAGAAATTTAAAATATTTAAGGCTTTAATTGAGAATCAAATAGGCAAGAGGTTAAAGGAAGTAAGATCAGACAGAGGAGGCGAATTTATGTCAAGTGAGTTCAAGTAATTCTGTGATAAACATGGGATCAAGAGAGAATACACAATCCCAAGAACTCCACAACAAAATGGAGTAGTTGAGAGGCAAAACAGAACAGTGCAACAAATGGCCAGGTCAATTATGAATGATAAGAACATTGGTCAAACCTACTGGGTAGAAGTAATACACACAATAGTCCATGTTCTTAACAAAGCCCACCTCAGACCACACACTGACAAGACATCCTATGAATTGTGGTATGGGAGACCTGCTTCAATCAAACACTTCAAAGTCTTTGGGAGTAAGTGTTACATAAAGAATAATGATGAGAACCTTCGCAAGTATGATGACAGAGCTGATGAAGGCATCTTCTTAGGGTATGCTACAAACAGTAAAGGATACAAATTATATAATAAGAGGCTGCATAGATTGCTTGATTGTATTGACATAAAAGTTGATGAAGGAATCCCAGTAAGAGAGGTGAACAATACTCAATCAACAACAAAGGATATAGATGAAGTTGAAGCTGAACAGGTCCAAGAATCATAACAAAAATACTCTGAGCCAGATGAAGATGCAAATATTTAGACAGACTTGAATCAATAGACAACATCAAATTCCTCCTCCAGAATCACTCAAAAGAATCATCCTGCAAGTCAGATAATTGGTGAAAAATACAAAGGTGTACAAACCAGGAGAAATATAATCAAAAACACCAAACAATCACATATAGCCTTAATATCCATGATGGAACCCAATAATTTTAATGAAGCTAGCAAATATGACCATTGGGTTCAAGCCATGAATGATGAACTTGATCAGATTGAGAAAAACAATATGTGGGAGATGGTTCCTAGACCTGAAGGTAAGAATATCATTGGTTCCAAATGGATATTTAAGAACAAAATGAATGAGAAGGGACAATTTGTCAGGAACAAAGCAAGATTAGTCTGTAAGGGCTATGCTCAAATAGAAAGACTGGATTTTGATGAAACATTTGCGCCAATAGCAGGACTAGAAGCGATCATAATATTTCTTGCCTATGCTTGTCATAAAAGGTTTAAAGTTTATCAAATGGATGTCAGGTCGGCATTTCTAAATGGAGATTTAAAAGAAGAAGTTTATATGGAACAACCAGATGGTTTTGAACTGACAGATAATCTTGACCTAGTATGAAAGATGAAGAAAGCCTTATATGGGTTAAAACAAGATCCTCGTGCCTGGTATTATAGACTAGATAAGTATCTCCAAGATAAAGGGTTCAAGAGAGGAACAATTGACAACACTCTATATATCAAAACATAGGGTAATGACTTACTCATCGTGTTGGTCTATGTAGATGACATCATCTTTGGATGTAATAATGATTCATTGGTACAATGGTTTGCTTCTTCCATGGAGTCTGAGTTTGAAATGTCTATGATAGGGGAATTGCCATTTTTCCTTGGTCTGCAAATTACTCAGAAGTCTGAAGGAATATTTCTTTCTCAAGAAAAATATCTAAGAGAAATGTTGAAAAGGTTTCAAATGGAAGATTCTAAACCTGTGGGCACACCTATTGTTAATGGATGCAAATTAAGAAAGGATGATGACTCACCTGATGTTGATCAAAGTTCATATAGGTCAATGATAGGAAACCTATTGTATATCACAGCATCCCGTCCAGACCTAATGCATGTTGTTGGAATAGTAGGAAGGTATCAGGCAACACCCAAACAGAGTCATTTGCTAGCTGTCAAAAGAATATTCAGATATTTGAAAGAAACAATGAACTACGGTCTATGGTATCCTAAGAATCAGGATTTTCAATTATCATTCTACTCAGATGTTGATTGGGCTAACTGCATGGATGAAAGGAAACGCACGAGTGGAGGTGCATTCTTCTTAGGAGATTCTCTAGTAGTGTGGTTGAGTAAAAAGCAAGGTTCCATTTCTTTATCAACTACAGAGGCAGAGTACATTGTTGTTGCTACTTGTTGCACTCAAGTATTATGGATGATTTAGACACTTGTAGACTTGGAGGTAAAATATACTACACCGATCCCAATTCATTGCGATAACACTAGTTCCATAAGTGTGTCAAAGAATCCTGTATTCCACTCCCAAAGAAAGCACATTCCCATAAAATACCATTTTCTGAGAGAGCAGGTCACCAATCAGATTGTTCAGGTTCATTACATTCCAACCACAGAACAAATTGCAAACATCTTTACTAAACCCCTAGCCAAGACACCATTTGAATATCTCCTTCAGAAGCCGAGTGTCATCCCGTCTCACACCTAAGAGAGTCCATCCTATTAGAGGGAGTATGTGTTGGTTGCATATTTGATACCTCTGACGAAGTACTGCAACAGCTCATGGGGAGCATGTTTTCTTCGACATTGATGTCAAAGGGGGAGAAAAGGAGTGGAGTGGTCTAGACCGAATGCTATAGTTGGAGGTCCAAATAGATTAGCATAGCTGTTTGGGGTTGCCATCAATGCCAAAGGGAGAGATTCTTGGCAGGTTTACAGTTGGGAGTGAGCTTGTCATTGATGGCAAGAACAACGATGGAAAGAACAATGATGGAAAATAGGCTTGGAAGACATCATAATTCCACACAGGAGGAGCGCACAGATGGAGGACAGATCTAGGGTGTTAGATCTAAGCATGGGGTCTGACCATCATTGGATCTAGAAGAACCTACAGGTTCTTTAAATTGCAAGGAGTAGCGGGATTACAAAATCCCGAAAGCAGGAGGACCGTCCATCTTTGGGTAGGACACGTAGTCACAGATCAACATTTCACTGACTGGAAATTCAAAGGAAGGAGGTGCTCTAACCCCTCGAACTTGTGATATGCGAGATCATGAAATGATCTGGACCATCGATCCAAGGACATGTGGCTAAATATCATCATTTCACTGACTGAAAGGTCAAAGGAAGGAGGTTCCCTAACCTATCGAATTCGCAATATGCAAAATCATGATATAATCTCAGCCGTTGGATCAAGGACAAATCTTGATCATCGATACAAGAAGGACATGTGGTGAAAGAGCATCCTTTCATTGACTGGAAATTCAAAGGAATGGGGTTCCCTAACCTCTCGAACTCGCGATATGCAAAATTGAGAAATAATCCTAGTCTTTGGATCAAGGATGAATTTGAGTCATCAGATCCAGGAGGTGAATGTGGTAGACCACGTCAAAAAGGACAGGTGGAAGACTATGTCAGCAATGACACATGGCACGATCAGACAATGACAAGTGTCAAGATGATTCGACATTTCAGGAACCTGAAAAACAAAATTCTGAGTGACATGTGGCAGCCACACGGATCATGCCATGTCATCGAATGACATCATTCCAAGAGTTTAGTTTTGGGACTTTTAGCATCAACACTCCCTCAATGTCTCGAAAGCTGAAGGTTCGGGGTAGAGGATAGTTGTCCGATCACCATGGATTGTGGACCATTTATCTGAAGATAAAAGCACTCAAATGGCTAGCCGGTGATCATATCTTGTGGTCACATCATCAAGAGATGGAGAGCAGAGCTAGAGAAGCCAATCTTTATTTCATAGTTCATGACATGGAGTGTTGAGACGACTCATCAGAGAATCCCCAAAATGCAAAATGTGAAACGCCTTCTGGCATAGATTGTGGTCACTGTTGGTGGTCATGTGAGGGGAAGGAGCTAGCATTTTCTAAGCTCCATTTCGAGGATTGTGACATGGGAGAGTCGAGATGCCTCAACATAGGATTCCTGAATTATGAATTGCGAAATCCCTTTATGGATAAGTGCTTGGTCATCGTCGGTGGTCATGTGAATGGAAGGAGCTAGCATAGCTAGGCTCCATTCTGGGTATCGGGAATTCTAGAGGAAGGATTCAAGGAGGCTCATGGTAGAATCCCCAAAACACAAGTTGTGAAGTGCCTTTCTGATTAGGCCTGTGGTCACAGCTAGTGGTCTTTTGGAGAGGCATCATGTGCCTGGTGCTAGTTCACATAGGGATCATTCACGAGGAACCGTTGATATCTAATTTATCCTTCCAGCAATATATCAACCGTTCAAATACTCCAACAACCAAAGAAGTGATACTTGACTAGATTTAACTGCCAGAACGAAGTGATGGCGTCTGCCAGAGAATTCGAAGAGTCTTCAGGGTGATCGACAGAGAAGACGAACAGTCTCGAGGCCACTTCCAGTGGAGTGTAGACTCATCATAGAGTCGATTGACAGATGGAAGGGGGTCAAATACTGTTACAGCAAGTGAAGCCAAAGGACCTCATGAGAAGTGCGAGTGATGATGAACATAGGAACAGTATGTAGTGGCATAGTGCATGCAGAAGGCACATGATGCATTGAGACTATAAAAATGGAGAACAGAGAAGGGATCGTGTCGCTGCTGTTGTGATTAGTGCATGCATGTAGAATCATGAGGTGCAGTAGTTGAAGCATAGAAGAAGAGAAGAACAGAAATGCATATCCATGAGAAGAAGAGAAAGTTGAGGTGTGCATGCTGAGACAGAGGAGAAGATTAGAAAGTTGAAGAGGATGCACGCAGGAAGACACTAATGCAGGAAGAGCAGAGTAACATAGAAGAATAGTGATAAGCCTAGTAAGCCAATAACAACTATTGAATCACTGTAATAAATTCACAGAAAGAAAATTTTTATATTTCAGGGTGGATGGGAGGTGCTAGGGAAGATTGTTGTCCTCAGATTTTCAAGTAGGTTCTTGAACGCAGGAATTTATAGCTTCCATCTAGATGCAGCCAAAGAAACCAGGGTGGAAAGGTGGTGCAAGGGATAACATTGGTTCTCTGATATATAGGTCGATGCCTGTATGACTGGAAGTTGGTGCTTCCATCCAGTTGGTGCTGGAACATTAAGGTAGTTGGTACTTCCTTCTAGTGGGTGCTAGAGAAACCAGAGAGTTGGTGCTCTCAGCAAGTAGAGGCTTGAAAAACAGAGGTGGTAGCCTTATTATGAGTTGGTTCTCATAAGAATTATAATGCACAAAAGATAATTATCGTATAAATAAGAAGAGGTTTTCACCCTTTATGGGTTTCCTTGAGAATATTTGTCTCTCTATTGTACATGTGTGTGATTGATGTTGAATACTCTACTACTTATTTATTGTGATCATCATTGATAGTTCTGTAATGAATTTAAAAAATGGATAAAAAAATTTAAGCACAGTAACAATTGATTCACCCCCCCTCTCAATTGTCCAACACATGGCTCTTTGCAAGTAAAGCATAGTTTCTTCCTTCTTAATTCCCTCCTAGTAGCTTCATCCATCTTCCATTTTCCCTTGTCAAATTGTCTGGATTCTCACCCTCTTGGAATGATTGGGGGTTTAGGTGTGATCTTTTTTTTATAGGCTGCCCCTACCAAATATCTGGTGTGCTCAATAACATCCTATAAAGTTATGGGCTTGAAAGCCTTAACCCATCCACATAAAGGCTTAGTCAAACCTTCTATGTACATCATCAATAACCTATATTTTGACATATCTGGAACCATAACTGCTACTCTCTAAAAATCCTTAATGAATGCTTCAAATGACCTTGTTTTTCTAATCTACGTGAGCTCCTCGAAACAATGTTATGGATCCTCCATGTCAAATCTCTCAATGAGTCTTTGGGTGAATTCAACGTATGAAGTGACATGTTCATGACCTAAAGTAGTCATCCCATGAAACCATCAGTCATGCACTTTACTATTCAAGTGTAATGTTGTGAACTTGATGGCCTTCTCCTCTTCCATGGAGTTCAACTAAAGGTAGGCATCCATATTGTGTACCCAAAACTTAGCTAAAATCTGACTGGATCCGTCAAAGTGGGGCATCTCCATTCTTCCTGCCTTTAGCCCCAAATCATTGTCACCTCTGTAGTGTCCCTTAGAATTCCAATCATACATGATGTGGCAATATTCTCCCAAGGAAACCTGTCTTTGGAAACCTGTCTTCAAAAACTTTCACTTAGAGAGTTATATCCTCTCTCCATATCCTCCCATTCATACTCAATGCCTCCATGTCCAAAGGAATTTGTGTCCCTTGGAAGTGCCTCCAAGAAGGTATGCATATATGGCCTAGGTTTGGTCCTTCTAGCCACATGGGAATGAGAATGTGTGCCTCTAGATAATTTGGGGTCCTATGTATGATCTTTGTGCCCATATTCCTCATCATGACTTGTTCCTCCCTAAGATCCACCAGCTCCTTGATTTCCTCCAAATATGGGTGGGTCCTTGCCATGTATTTTCTCCATCAAGAACTGAGAGAGGATACCCTAATGTTTGCATTGTTACTCCATTATGGATATCATTCTATCTTGTCCTTTTTGAAAAATTGCAAAGGATATCTTCAGTTTTTCTTGTCTCATAGATAAATGATTTTGCATCTCCTCTATGTTACGCTACATAATAACATATTTGTTTTGTAGTGTATCATTAACTATTTGAATCACCTTTTTTAGCGAAAATTGTTGTTTCTTTTGATACTATATTCTCTTTTTCATGATTTCCCCCCATGCTTTCTTCTAGCTCCTCTTATTCTAGAATACCTGATACAGGATATCCTCCATAGCCTCTCCTCCTGGGCAGTATATTCTATCATAGGATGGCGAAGGAATTTTCTATGATACCGCTGTAATGTTCCCAAGCTGATTGAATAGGAACTTAATGGTGTTTTGTTGTTTGTTGTTTATTTTTGCAAATTATTTCCCAAATTTGTGTTGGAGGTGTTTTCAAGAGTTTTATAGAATGTAGAAGATGGACATGGCACAAAAATATATGGAAATACAGGATACATATAATAACACAAAAAAGTAACCAAAACACTTCAGATTTGACCTTTATTTATTTAGTAACTTGACTTTCATACATGAGATATACAGATCTGGAATATTAGAGAGGAAATATAGAAATTGGAGATGAATATGCCTCCAAGATATAATAAAATAGATTTTTGAGTCCTCATAAGCCTCCAATGACAACATACAAGTCTGAACAAGATCAATTTATTTCCCTTCTCTAAACTAGAACCCATATTTGGCTGAGTTGCGCCCTCGCCTAGCTGTAAAGACCCTAGGAAATTCAGCCTCTTCAGTTCTAGCCTCTAAACCATAGAATTTTTTTGTATAACTATAGATCTTAGGTTTTAGAACCAATATGATGAGATCCCCTAGAAAAAATGGGATATCTAACCCTCCAAATCACTTAACCTCCAAGATAAGTTGCGCCCTCCTTCAAAAATTCTCCCAACCAAGAGAAATAGTGAATATGCAGCAAAAACCACTCAAGAAATAATGTGAAATGGTGCAATGGTGATGGAAAACCCTTCCAGAAAAGGTTTGGCCTCATATCTACCTTCTCCTAAGTAGATCGAAATCTTCTCTCTCCCACAATGTGCCATGTTTATAGAAAACCTCCAAATATGTGCCATGTCTCCACAATACCTCCTGAGATGGATATGAAACTAAGTAGAATGGTGAGGGTGGAATATTTCACCACCTTTACCAAGCTTGGATTAGTAATAGAGGGAGGTTTCACCTCCTTGCTGATCTCTAGGATTTGTTTACTCAAAACCCTCAAAACGTCAAGTTACAGATCTGAGAGATGTTAAGTGAAAAATGACATGAATGATGAGTGAGGCACCCTCCTCTCTCTTTTATACCTCCATATTCTATTTTTTACTTAATTTACTTTATTGACTTCTAATTTATTACTGTATTTCCTCCTCTAAGTCAATTAACCTTTTTAACTACTATAATCATAGTAAATTTAATAATATAACCTTTTACCCCTTAGTGAGCACTTTTTCACCTCTTAGCCCCCTTTTCCCCATGAAACTATAGTCTAGAGAGGTGACTAGACTACTAAGTCTTTCAATAATATTGTCAAGGAGAAGGGAACATTACAAAATAGGAACAATGAGACTCTTTATATACCCCACCAACATGCAAAGGAAGATAGGATCTACTGCATGAAGAAGGTGCAAGAAAACCAAATCTATCACCTGGAAACCCCATGAGAGACCAAGGATGCCCAAGAATAAGGTTGTAATCAAACCCAACATGAAGGATGAAGAACTAAGTTGAGATATTTTTTGACCTGAGGGTTATAATGAGTTCAAATACCCCGATGGGGTTAGTCTCGAACTTGTTGAATTTAGTGTAGGTCTAATTTGTTGAAAGAAGGTTCCTAATTCCTTGGTAATGAGAAAGAATAATGATAATTAGGTTAAGGGTGGAGCTAGCATTTACGACCACCCATTTTATGGTGGTATCTTCGTAACAAAACTTTATGAATCAATGGCCAAAGATGTTGAAATTTTTCTCAACATATGGAGGAAACTTAGAAAGGTGGAAGTAGAGCTATGGGCCTTGCAAGGGAGTCAACTCCAGGGAAATCAATTCCATCAAAGCTTGGTGAGAAATTTTCATTTCTTGGGGAAAAAGCATTGGACATCAATGAAGGAAATACCATTTCTTTGGTTAAACGGGGCTTGGAAAATGAATTAAGGTAGAAAAGGGGGGAATTCAAGTGGAGGAGGTTCAAAGCTAATGAAAAGAGGAGCATTTGGGATAGGTTCAAATGGCTTGTTGAGACCTACATATCATCTTAATCCAATGAACTGAAACGGGTTTTTTGAGTCGATGAGGTTGAGGGGTTTTGGAGATATCCCAAGTTATCTATATTCAAGTAGTTGGAAAAATTAGTGAAAATATCAATCAAGTGTGTCATGCCATAAATGTTATGTTTGACTAAGTAGATTATATGAATTTTACCAAGTTGAGGTCGAGATTCATGCTTATGTTGTAGTCTTCTATAATCTATCATGTTGTGAAAATCTAACGTATTGCACTTGCAACATTTGTGGGGATTTCGTTAAGTGTGAATTATTGTCTTTGTATTTGATCCTGACCTTGTGTGTATAGTTGAGACAAATTCTTGTATTTGGATCAAGAAAATCAGTGTTGTGGTGATATTGTGGTTAATTCTTATCTCTTGAAAGCGGGTAAAGTTGCATGATTACTTGGATCGATGGTTACCTCCATGTCCCCATATTAAGGAATCATATGGAGGGGTGTAATAATAGCTTATGTATGGGTTAAAGAGAGGAGGGGACTCCATAGTCCAAAGGAAAAGGAGAAGATGATAAAACTAGAGGGAAAAACCTTCACCCGAGGGAGGGAAGATTCTATGGGAACTCCCTAATAGAGTCGTTAGAATGTAACAAGTGAATGGATTTTCATTATCACATTCAATGTGAGGGTGGGGTTGGAATACCACCCTACCACACACACCACTAATAAGAAGAGAAAGGAGAGTGTGGAGTCACCACTTGGTTTTAGAGAAAACAGAGAAACACTACAGTGTGGAAAGAGGGGATCAAAGAGACACTAGGATAATTAGATTTCAATATTAATTGTGTTAGACTATAGATTATTAAGATTATTCACTTAGGTTTTAGATCAAGTTTTAGAAGAAAATTATCAAAGGAAAGTAAACTAACAATCTAGGTTCAAATTGTGAAGATTCTTTTAGTGAGATATAAAACCTAATGTTGAAAAAGAAAAAGAGAAGTATGGAAAGAAACTTCCTAAAAACATTCAATTCTATAGGTGTCAAAAATATTTGGGTTGAAAAATAGAGTTGTGACATGCCTCTAGGAGTAATCGACATCTCAAACAAACCTACACATGCAACTTGACTTTTCTGCAAAACAATACTTGTACTTAATTTCCAACACAAAGTAATATATGTACAAATAACACTAGATATACCACAACAAAAGAGAAATCAATGGAAATGTTGAGTAGTGAGACATAAGTACCCTTAAGGATGATGATACCCCCCTTTTCCTAGCTATGATGGATCCTCCCTTGAGGTTGTAATGTTGAATTGTCCAAGGTATGAGTGGATTATGTCATTGATGATGTCTTAGGATTAATCAACAAGCCTTCAATCGTGGAGCCACAATAATCACAAAAGATCTCTATAGAGGTGTTGAAAGTGACATGTACAAGTAGCCCAAGAGAATGGGAGAGGAATAGGGAACTAGGTTAATATTTTATTTCCAATCCATGATTCGGATCATTTTCGAAACGAAATGAAAACATAGAAATTGCAATGAAATACTCATGAAAATTTCCAGAAACAGAGAAATACAACAATACTTGATTTCTATTAATGAAAGAAATGTAAAGAGACTGTAAAAATACAGAGTGCAAGACTCGCTAGAATTGTGGAAGATTTATCTCTAAGAAGATATGTGAAGGCTACGCTCATTCACAAGAAGATGATTACAATGAGGCTTTGATGGCCGTTTTACGATAAACAGGAATTCCAAAACCCTAGGCATCCAAAAACCTAACCCTAGGAGATGAAATTCCAAAAATCATGTGGGCCCCGTTTGGGTAAGTTAGTACATTAACTTCTCAAGGTCATAAATTTTGCATACAATATTTGTTTTAGCCATGTGATATCTTGTTGGAAAGGTCTTTTTGATAAATACGCATTATGTCTACAAAATTTGACTACATCTATAGTTTGTCTGTGGCGAGCCAAAGAAACATTGTTTAGGGCCCCAAAACGGACCTCGAAGTAAAACAAGATGTGTTGACATGAAAACATACAAAATAAGCCAGATGGATTAGGTGGGAGGCCACCATTTTCCACCTAGAAGATGTGTAGGGATTCAGGCATCCCTAGAAGTGTAGAACCCACAATTACAAAGATGTACATAGGAACACGCTACACTAAATATTGACAAGAGAATCCAATTGGAATAGGTGGGTGGCCACCAATATCCACCTATATCAATCCCCCCCCCTTAGGAAGCAATGGTATCCATTAAGTTGAGTTCCCAGGGAAGAGGAGAAAGAATTTTCTGAATCTGAAGCTTGGTAAGCTGCGTGCCTTGTTGGAGAAGTTTTGCTTCTTAGCTTGTAGAAGATTGTCACAAACCTGTTATTGGAGGGGTTGAATCTATTCCACCAACCTATTGTCTCTGGGTTGGATGGGGCATTGTGTAGGCACCATTGTAGGTGAAGAAACAATATCTTATGTCTCTTTGACAATCTATTTTTGTTGGATAGAAGGTGTTGAGGTTGCAGTGGTTGTAGTGGTATTTTGTGCATCCTTTGGACAGACTGTGAAGATGATTAATTTTGCAGTATGAGATATTACATTGCAGTGTTGTTTTGGTGGAGAAGTAGTCGGAACTACCTCTGGTATCCTGTAGAGATGACTTCCCATAGTAATAATGACACTATGGGGTCTAGACTCATAGACATCGTGACATTTCTTGTATATGGTTGGCCCAAAACAACATCACAGACATCAAGAGGGAAAATATCACACGCTACCTCATCCTTGAAGGGATGGATGCCATAATACAAGTGACACTACTGGCTGACGCGAAGATCTCATCCCTAGTGAAGCCACCCGATGTTTTATGGTTGTGGGTGTGGTGTTGTCGATAACCCCAACCATTTGATGAACTTAGCTGAGATGAGGTTCTTCTGGCTGCCATTATCAATAATGAAGTGCAATGGGGTCCCCTTCACCCACATCTATGAATGGAAGAAGCACTCCCCCACTTCAATATCTATTGGTTCTTTTGGCTTAATTGTTGTGGTCGTGACAGTAGCAGTGGGGTTTGTGTCGATGATCTATCTATTTTCAATATTTTCTGGATCAAATTTTGATTCAGGGTTCGGCTCCATGTCTTTGACCTCGGCCACCAATGATTGTTTCGAGTGACATTTATCAGTGTTCTGATAGGGGATTTTGTGGAAGTCACACCACTTCCCAGTGTCATTCTTGATATTTACTTTATCCTTTTTTTCCTATGTCTTGGATTGGTTTTCTAGAGGCTATTGGTTAGGGCCATCTTTACCGTGCTTTGGTTGTTGCATATTTGCAAACCCGAATTCCCATTTGTTCTAGTGCCTAAATTTCTGCTCGATTTTGACAGCATATCAATAGGCAGCTCCCAATGATGAGATGTTTAGGAAATCCATTTTGGTTTGAATGTGCCTATGCAGAGCCCCATGGTATTTCAGAACCAGATGTCACTCTGAGTCTTTGATACCCATATTGGTGTGCAAGGTATGGAAAGTATTTGTGAACTTTGGCACTGTTTGTCGCTTCTCTTGTCCTAGTGTGGTCCATATCATGTACTGGTCTTCATAGTTATCAACATGATAGTACTGTTCTTTGACCGCATCCACAAAAACATCCCAAGTGGGCTCGGCCCCATATATTCCAGATTCCTCTGTGGAACATTTCTCCTAGTAATTTTCCAACCAATGTTTGACATGGGGGAGAGCCTTGAGGAGTGTGAAGGTGATATTTTTCCTGTCAGAAAAATTTTAAACAGAGAAATAACCTTCTAATAGATTTAACCATTTTTCTAGGGCATCCGCATCTATCTGACCTTCAAATATGGGAATATCAAAATTAACTTGTACCTTGAAGGGAGAGGTTCCTCCAAAATGGTCGCTTGATCAAGATGCGATTGTTTCTATCAGCGCGCGTTGAAGAATGTGTGCAAACTCCTCCATCATTTTGTCCCTCTGTCGCGCAAGAGCTTTCTCAAAAAACAGGTTAATAAAATCTTCTACTCCGCCGTTTTTATTTTCTGTTTCCATCGAGGGTTTATTGGGCATGCAAGAGTGATTGTCCTCAAGAGAGACAAACTCGATACCCAACTGGCTATACTCAGACCTCGTCAGGGACATGTGCTAAAAAATGATCAAGAGCAGCATGATTTGATACCACTGATCCAGATTATTTTCAGAACGAAATGAAAGAAGAGAAATTAAAATGAAATACTCATGAAAATTTCCAGAAATAGAGAAATACAACAATATTTGATTTCTATTAATAAAATAATCGTAAATAGACTGTAAAAATATAGAGTGCAAGACTTGCTAGAATGGTGGAAAATTTATCTCTGAGAAGAGATGTGATGGCTATGCTCATTCACAAGAAGATGATTAGAATGAGGCTCTAAAGGCCTTTTTATGATAAGCAGGAATTGCAAAACCCTAGACATCCAAAAACCTAACCCTAGGATATGAAACGCCAAAAGTCATGTGGGCTCCATTTGGGTAAGTTAGTACATTAACTTCCTTGGGTCATAATGTTTGCATACGATCTTTGTTTTAGGCGCGTGATATCCCATTGGAAATGTATTTTTGAGAACTATGCATTATGTCGTCAAAATATGACTCCATCTATAGTTTGACTATGGTGAGCCAAAAAAACATTGTTTAGGGCCTCAAAATAGACCTGGAAGTACACAACATAAAAACATACAAAATAAGTCAGTTGGATTAGGTGGGAGGCCACTAGTATCCACCTGGAAGATGTGTAGGGCTTTAGACAACCCCGGAAGTGTAGAACCCACAACTACAAAGAAGTACAGAAGAAATGTTGAACTAAAAACTGACAAGAGGAGCCAGTTGGAATACATGGGTGGCCACCAATATCCACCTAGATCAATCCAAGTGTGTACCGACAAGATAGAATTTCAAAAATAAGTTGTTCAAAGAGACTTTACAAAGACAAATACAAGTACATAAATAACCAAGGGAATAACCTCAAGGTATAGGTGTACATTAGGTTAGCCATTGGAGGACCTGAGTTATACAACAAAATCATACCACATATTTTCACTCCATACCTATGGTTCTACAACATTGTGTTGTGGGTTTTCAAGCCTTCTACCATAGTTACTAATTTGACGAGAATTATGACCTCAAAATGAGAAACCTGACCTAAAAAAACCATACTTTGCATTAAAAACACCAAAAATAATCTTAAATAAAAAAAGTGGGGGGGACTACTAGTAAAGCCCTTTTTATCACCCCCTTTGCATGTTTTGATTAAGAGAGGGGGCATGTATTTTAATACTCTTGTTTTCATAATTTTAGTTTAGTTTGTTTTTTTATTCATTTGATCTTTTAAAAAAAAAATTAATGATTATTATTTATTATTTTTATTAATCTCATTATTTATTTTTACAGTCTATATTTTTTTCATTTTCAAAACAGAAAATTGTTATACACACAATGAAATTGCACTATTGGTTTTTTCCAACAAGAAAATTGCCCTTTATATATTTATATAAATAAGTTCACATTACAGAAAACCGTTGATATTCAGAGCCCACTGGATACTTCCTACTTCTCGAAAACAAATACCTCTTCTAAGAGATGTCAATCAAAAAATCTTTATAGCCTGGGATATAAAGTCCATTGCCAATAAAAAATATGAAAAATATTGATTTACTGATACAATATCGCTATCACACAGTGACAATCAAACTGAGAAAGTAGAAGACAAGCAAAGTTAAAAAAGGTTGATAGTGATAGGAATGCCTTCATTTCCCTCGATCTAACTGTTATAAACAAGCTTTCCTTTAGGACCGTTGAGAGCCAATTTTGAAAGAGTATCTGCCTCCATGCTTAGTTCCCTATAAACATGTGTGTAATATATTTCTTTAAATGCAGATTTCAACAAATTTATGCCATCCATCTGATAAATTGTGAAGCAAGAAATGCAGAGAGAAAAGAATAAAACAGAAAACAGTATATTAGAATATATGAAGAAGAGTACAATGAGAAGAGTTAATGAAGATGAAATAGCTGAGTTAAATAGGCTCAAGCAAATCAAGAATAGAAAGTACGGCTGGCCAGGACAGCTGGCAGTGTACAGTCAGCCTGTTGAGGTTATATTATATTTAACACTCCCTCTTAAACTCAATAGTTACACACATCAGCACTGATTATTCCTAAGTGTTGTCTCTGAAAATCAAAAACCGATTTTCCTGGTGGCTTTGTAAAGATATTAGAAATCTTATCTCGAGAACCATATAATTGTAGTGCAATATCACCATTATTGACTAGCTTGCGTATGAAATGAAAACGAGTGTCAATGTGTTTTCTTTTCTTGTGAAACACATGATTTTTGGATAGAGCAAATGCTGAAGTATTGTCACAGTAAATAGGGGTTGGATCATTTTCTGTATGTGACATATCTTTCAATATTCTTCTCAGCCACACAACTTGACAGGAAGCTAAGGTAGCAATGACATACTCTGCCTCTGTAGAAGATATTAAAACAATTGGCTGCTTCTTTGATGCCCATGAGATCAGGTTCGATCCCAGGTGAAAAACATGTCCAGATGTATTTTTCCTATCATCTAGGCTGCCTGCAAAATCACCGTCTGTGTAACCAGAAAGTTGATTACTAACAGATTTAGTGTACCATAAGCCGAAATTGAGAGTTCCTGCAACATATCTCAGAATTTGTTTCACCATTTTCCAATGAGAATCTTTGGGGGATTCCATGAATCTGGAAATAAGGATGGCTGCATACATAATGTCAGGCCTAGTTGTTGTAAGATACAACAAACTGCCTACTAAAATTTTGTATAGGGTAGAGTCCACTGTAGGACCTTCATTATTCTTGCTCAATTTTGTGCCTAGTGGTATGGGGGTTTCTGCTGGATTACATTCTTCCATGCAAAATATTTTGAGGATGTCTGCTGCATACTTTTGCTAATAGACAAAAATGCCTTTCACTGATTGATGAACCTCAATCCCTAAAAAATATTTCATGATGCCAAGATATGTCATCTCAAACTCAGATTGCATGGCATGTTTAAAATTTGTTAACTCAAGATTTCCCGTATAGATCATGTCATCAACATATAAACATACAATCAAAATTTTACCGTGTTGATCTGTTTTGGTGTAAAGAGTTGGCTCATTTTGGCTTCTGATGAAACCACTTTTGATCAAAAAAGTGTCAATTCTATTGTACCAAGCTCTTGGAGCTTTCTTTAAGCCATACAAGGCTTTCTTCAATCGATATACTTTCACTGGATGCTCTTGGAATTCAAATCCAGGTGGTTGATCGACATAAACTTCTTCTTCTAAGAAACCATTCATGAATGTTGACTTGACATCCATCTGGTATACTTGCCATTTGTGTTGGGCTGCTATGGCCAATAGAGTCCTTACAGTGTCTAATCTTTCTACTGGAGCAAAAGTTTCACCATAATCAGTACCTGGTTGTTGTGAGAATCCTTTGTCAACAAGTCTTGCCTTGTGTTTTTCAATCTGCCCTTTTTCATTGAGTTTAGTTTTGTAAACCCACTTGACACTAATACTCTTCTTGTGACTTGGCAAATCAACAAGATCCCATGTCTTTTTCTTCTCAATGGAGTCAATTTCTTGGTTCATGGCTTGAGCCCAATGTGGCTCCTTAGCTGCTTCCTTAAAGGATGTAGGTTGATATGACATTAAAGCAAAAAGGTTGTGTTGTTCAAAGTCATCCAACTGCTGATGGATTTCTCTCAAACTTCGAGTTCTCTGATTTTGTGGTTCAGAGAATGATTCTCTGCTAGAAGTTGAGTTATCCTGAGAATTTTCAGGTTGTCTTTGTACCTACAATATTGGAAGAATAGTTTGAGGTATTTGCTGTCCTGAATTTTCTGCATTTTCAGAACTTGGTAGCAATGGATTTGGATTGTCCATTTGCTGATTTTCTGAATCATTCCAGAATTGATTTTCTAGAAATTTTACATCTCTGCTGAGAATTAGTTTCTTGGAGATTGGATTGTAAAGCCTATAAGCTTTAGATGTTTCACTATATCCAGTGAAAATACATTTCTCACTTTTGTCATCCAATTTCTTCCTTAATTCGGAAGGTATGTGAGCGTATGCGATGCATCCAAATGTCCTTAGATGTGCAACATTTAGCTTTGTCCCACTCCATGCTTCTTGAGGGACTTTTAGCTTTAGTTTGGTGGTTGGAGATCTATTCAGGAGATAAACTGAGCATGCTACTACTTCAGCCCAAAAAGTATTTGACAAACTTTTCTCTTTAAGAAGTGTTCTTTCCATATTCATTATTGTTTGATTTTTCCTTTCAGCCACTCCATTCTGTTGTGGAGTATACCTGGCTGTTGTTTGCATAATAATGCCTTGTGATTTGCAGAAATTTGCAAATTATATGGAGTTGTATTCTCCTCCTCCATATGACCTGAGTGCTTTGATATATTTTCCACTCTGTTTTTCAGCTTCTGCCTTGAATTCTTTGAATTTTGTAAAAGTTTCAGACTTGTGTCTGAGAAAATAGATCCATATTTTTCTGCTGAAATCATCAATAAATGTTAGAAAGTAAAAGCTACCACATATTGACTCTATTTGCATTGGTCCACATAGGTCAGTGTGAACAAGTTCAATATGTTGTTTGTCTTGATTTGATGACTGTGGAAAACTAGTTCTCTTATTTTTTCCAAGTATGCAAGACTCACATGGGGGAATTTGCTCTTTAAAGATAGGAAGACCTTTGACCATGGAGTTCTTCTGAAGAAGACTTAGACTCTTAAATGGTAGATGTCCAAATATTGTATGCCAAATCATAGTTTCATTCAGGGTGGATGCACTTTGTGCATATGGTTGAATCAGATTTGCAGTTCTGAGGGTAAGGGGAAACATCCTATTCGGAGTCATATGGATTTCAGAAATCAATTTTCTGCTGGGGTTTTTGTCATATATTTTGCAAGATGCTCCCTCAAAGAGTACCTTATAGCCATGTTCAATGAGTTGTCCTACACTTAACAAATTATGTTTCAAATATGGAACATGATAGACATTGTTTATGTCTTTCTTGACAATCTGTTTAGTAAGAATAAGAATAGTTCCTTTTCCTTGAACCTTGACTAAGTAATCATTTCCAAGTGTAATATCAGATGAGATTGAAGAATCAATGCATGAAAGTAATTATTTTTTACCTATCATGTGATTGCTGCATCCACTGTCCAACAACCAGAGATCTTTAGGTTGTTGTTCAGTGTTGTGACACGAAAGAAACATACCTCCTGAGTTTTCTCCCGTGTGATTTGACACATGTGCTCTACTCGATAGTTGATCTGCTTGATTCTTCCTACATTCAGATTCATAGTGCCCATACTTTTTGTAGTAATAGCATTGTATGATGGTTTTGTCATTTGATCTTCTCCCTCTGCCTCTTTGAGGCTGCAAATTATGATGTTGATTTTGTTGATGATGTCTTTGACCTTGGAAATTTTGATTCGGATATTGTTGTCTGTTACTTCCACTGGAGTGAGGGTTACTTTTATTGCTCCCTCTTCCTTGGTGACCTCTTCTTCTTCCTCTGCCTCTCCCTCTCCTGAAGGAGAATTGAGTTTTGAAAGCATTGGAGATTGACTCATCTGTGAGATGCAGTCTGGTCTCATGTGTCACCAGAGAACCAATTAGTTCATCTGTTGAAAAACTTGACAGATCCTTGGATTCAAGGATTGTTGTTACAACCATTTTGAATTTCTTTGGTAAACTTTTGAGGATTTTCTCAACAATGCATTGATCAGTGATGGTTTCACCAATCAATATGATCTGGTTCACGATGCCCATGACTCTGGTCATGAACTGATCCACATTTTTGGACTTTGTCATCCTTAGAGTCTTGAATTGTGTCCTCAAGGTCTGCAGTTTAACTATTTTGACCCTGTCATTTCCTTGATAGGAAGATTTAAGGATGTCCCAGGCCTGGTTTGAAGTACCAGTGCCTGTGATTTTTGAGAAAATTGAATCATCCACAGAATTTTGAATCCAAAATTTAGCTTTATTTTCTTTGTTCCTCTGTGTTGCCTGAGCAATTCTCTACAGATTTGTCATAGCAGAAAGGGTTGTTGGATCTGGTTCCACATATCCAAGATCCACTGGATCCCAGCGCTCTTATGCTTGCAAGAAGGATCTCATCCGAAGAGAGCAGAACTAATAGTTCTTTGCAAGAAGAATCGAACCCTGTGTTGGTCCTAAATTGCTAGATGTCACCATCTTTTAAGGAATTCAACAAAGAAAAAAAAAAAAAAATCTTACTTACCTGTCTCCTGCGTGTAATTTGCAGTGGTTTCAGAACTCCATTAGACGAGACCTTTGAACTCTCCAACTTCCAATTGCTGAAACGCCGATTGCCGATGAGAGCTTATCGGCCTTGGATTGGCCCTTAGTCTCCGATCAATGTGACCACACGCCTAAAGGTTAAAGCGCTACGGGCTTTTCTGGTTCTCTGTCCTCTTGAATCTCTGATCGCCGATTTACCGATTTCTCGATATGGATTTTCTTTCCTTAGCCCCTCCTGGCTATGCCCGAGTCCTTGTGACTAGTTCTCACAAGACCGCGGCCTTATCTTTCTTTCAGGGTTTTTTGTCTTCCAAATCTCGATGTGCTCTAACTTCAGTTAGCCCTCCGGGCTAGAATCATGGTTCACGTGACCTTGCCTTATATGACCATAGTCATACCTCTTTTCCTTTCGGGAAATTTCCTGAATTATTTGATCTCCTCCACGCGTCCTCCTATGATGGATGGTCCTGATCTCTTCTCATGATTTCAAGACTTCAAATGCTCCAGACGTCTCATATTTAGGATTTGTGATTTTTCCAAATCCCGTAACATCGATGGAATCTCCTATCGAGATTTTTTTCGAAGGCATCAATCTCTGCCACGCATCCCAACAGATGGACGGCTCAATTCTGCTTCGAGGGTTTCACCGTGGAGATTCCTGATCCCTCGTTTTGACGAGATGACATCAGCTGGGCCCCATAATGGAGCTTTCCTCCTTTCAGGATTTCAGACTTCACAATTCCGAAATGCTTGTGCTTCTTGTCCTTAGGGTTCATGAAACATTGAATCCCGATATGCCGATGGCCCTTTCCTTTCGGGACTTTCCCTGAAGGCCTAGATTGTTGCCACGTGTCCCCTTAAGATGGCCAGTCCTCGTCGTTTCGCGATTTCGCGACTTGAAACTCCAAATCCTCTGTGAACTTGAAACCTCGGTAGCCGATATACCGACGGTTTCCTCGATGTTCGCCACGTGTCTGAATAAATGGACGACTGTGATCTTTTCGAGATTTCACGATTTGCGATGTCGGGATTTTGTGTATCGGGGTTTTGGAGAGCAGTCTCCTTCGCTCATCCAACTCTCGATTCTCGATTTTGCGATTTGATCAGATCGACAACTTACGATCTATCTCAATCCGATGGTCCAGAATAACTCATGATTTCATAATTCATGAATTCTCACGACAGTCTTCTAACCTTTACACCTTACGAATCAGCGAAATGCCGAGATCTCACCACATGTCTCTTGATGGATGGTCCAGATGATTTTGGGATTTCACAACCTCAGAAGTCAAAATTTCTTCTGTGTGCTCTAGAGGACTAAACCTCGTGCACTTTCTCGCTGATCCAACGGCTGTCGGTCCTTTGCGCAAGATTTGACGGTTGAAATTCTTTCATCTTTTCCACGCTCTCTTCGTCCCTTCTGAACAGGTTTTCCACTCTGGATCCGTTCATAGGACGAATCTTACGACCTCAATGGTTTTTCAGTGCACATGAGATGCGTTCTTTGCTCCTGTGGAAGAAAGATTCGTGAATCTTTCAAAGATTTGAAAGAAATACACGGATTCTTTGAAGCTTGGCGTTGTCTACTGCAATCTTTAACAGATTTGAGCGATTTCCAAAAATTCTTTAAACGATTTTGCCTTCTGCAACAATCTTTCACAAATTTGAACGAATTCCATGAAATATTCAATGTTTCTGCCTTCTGAAGCTCTTCTTCATGAATTCTTTGATGATTCTTGAAAATTGTAAGGATCTTTAAAGTTTCTTCTTCTACACTCTCTTCTTCCTCGATCTTTCGAGCGTTGTATGTTTTGCTTTGGCGCGCGAGCTTCTTACGCTAATCTTTTGAGCGTATGACGGTCTGCTTCCTCGTGGAAGTTTCCTGTGAGGATCTTTCAAGAGTATGACGAACAACTCTCCAAGCCTTGTGAAAAGTCTGCGTCGAATGCTCTCAATATACGTGTAAGCTATGCACTATTTGAGGATCGTGTTGCTCTCCAGCCTGTGTGAAGAGGCTTATTGTTGAAGCTCTGATACCATGATAAATTGTGAAGCAAGAAATGCAGAGAGAAAAGAATAAAACAAAAAATAGTATATTAGAATATATGAAGAAGAGTACAATGAGAAGAGTTAATGAAGAAGATGAAATAGCTGAGCTAAATAGGCTCAAGCAAATCAAGAATAGAAAGTACAGTTGGCCAGGACAGCTGGCAGTGTACAGTCAGCTTGTTGAGGTTATATTATATTTAACACCATCTACCCCATCAAGGAGGCGACCTGCAAATTGCCTCTGTCCTTTAGCCAATTCATGATGATATTTGAGTCTCCAATGACCTAGATCACTTCAATATTGAGTCGTTGCGCAAGGAAAAGGGACACCCACACCCCTAATAGTTTGGCTCACGTGTTAGTCCCCTGGCCACAATTTAGCATCCACTTGATGACACAATTATAACTGATCTTAAATAAACCTCCAACCCCACAATTATCACTATTGGTTACATCACTCACCTGATGTAATAGCAATAATAACAATTTCCATCTAACTTAAACTATGAATGTACCCGATGTCGACAATAAAAGCTAACTTAAATTGTGGATGTACCCAATGTACACAACAAGTTGCATGCATGATCATTAACATCATAATTTCTACATCAACTATTTCTTTCTTTTTACCATTAACCTAAAATACAAATGCACGACATTGAATTTAATACAATCTCTGCATCCACTAATACAATACAATACAAATGCACGACATTGAATTGAAATGAAGGTAAAATCATCCACAAATGTGATTTCTAAAAAAAATGAGAACCTTGGAGGGTTCTTTTGAAGTTGGTAACTATGTCCCTTATATTCCTCAAGTTGTGGAAAACACATGTGACACCATTTTTACCAACCTATGGTACAATTTCTACCATGACATTAGGAAGAGTTAAGGGAGATTTAACCCATTTAACCCCTTAAATAGTAACCCAAAATAAATATGTGTCATTGTGGACTGGTAATGAAGCATCCTAAGTAAATATGGACCCAATCAAGGGCTTTCACCTCAAGTTGAACCCATGAAGTTAAGAAATACCCCAAATGAATGATCTGGAAGTCATAGAATTTCTCTAATCTCACAATAGATCTGGGGATAGAGTTTACCAGCTCGGATGTTAATTCAGGAGATCGAGGATCGGATATTATCATAAAATTCCATAGGTTCTCGTCATGAGTACCTTCATCAATGATTGCACCTTGGAAGGTGTCTTCCATATGCAGAAAGTTGATGATCTATTGGTCATCAGCGAATACTCTTCAATTTGTAATGTTATCCAGGATCGACGGCTTGAAAAACAATTCAATTGAAAATGCATTAGGGGAAAGACCTTCAGTGGATAATAGTTTAGAAGCAACATTGGCCAATAAATCAGCTTCTGAATTACTCAATCTAGGAATGAAATTTATGTTAAATGTTGAAAATTTATGCATCAAACTCCATACCTCTGTTTAGTATCTTTTCAGATGTGGTGATAAGAAATGTATGGTGTTTCTTACATGCTTAACCATGATTTATGAATCACCAAATACTATCAAATTCCTCACATCCATATTCAAATCTTTCCTAAGTCCTTGTATAAATGCTTCGTACTCGGTCGTGTTATTAGTACATTCAAACTCTAACCGGTAAGCAATAAAATTCTTATTACCTGTAGGATTGATGAGTACACAACCAACACCTACTCCTTCTATGTATTTAGATCTGTCAAAGTATAAGGACCAGATCTGTGCGTCATCAGAAGTATTTAGTATACTTGGTAAAGCTGATGTTTGAGTATAGGTTGTAACTTCAGATTGTTGCCCAGGATTAGTGATAGAAGAAATTTTTGTCATGAAAGTACCGAAGAAGGTATTCATTCCCTGTGTGTCAAATGAATTAGCAGATGTAACAAAAGGTTCATTTGTATCATTCAGATCCATTATGGTAATGCTTAAGATAATGTTCTCTGTTTATCTTGATTTCGTTGGGTTGTCCATTTTAGGCAGCCACAAGCGAGACCAATCTGTGGCAAAGTAACAGTGCATCTGTTCTGACCAATCCCTTCTTAGAAACAAGCCATAAACTTTAGGAATATCAACAACGATAATATCAATTATCTGATGAACCTTAGTATTGGAAGATATTCTAATCAACACATTCTTAAGCTTACCAATTACTTTAGCATTTGTTCGATCTAGCTGAATGATTTTGAGATCCAAAGGTTTAACTTCTCCATTAATTTTTTGGCATATAGATAGAGACATCATGTTTGATGATGCACCGGAATCAACCATACAATTATGTACATTCCTATTAAAAATTTCAAAGGTTAACAAAAAAGGTGAGACATTTTTCTGAGTGTTAACAGCAGAATTCTATTGATTTTTTTATGTTGTCCCTAAAACAGTTTTATCTACATTTGCTACAGTTTTTTTTGCTAAGTCCCTTTTGTCCAGAGGTTCATATGTCTTTTTATTTGGGACATTCTTAGTTGTGTTTGGATCAATTTTTGCTGATTTGTTTCTGCTAGAATCATTCTTTTTACTATTTTCAGCGATGCTTTGAAGCAATTTCTACAAAATAAGGGGAAATTCAGTAGTTCAAAAAAATAAATATTAGCCCTCAATTTTTTCAGATCTTCAATTAAATCGTGTTATAAAATTGGGGCTGCTAAGATTTGTTTAATTTCAGTTTTCTTTGACCGTTTTAGAAACACATTTTTACTTACTTCAGAAGGGGTTTTGTTTTGTGTTTTTCTTTTTGTGTTGTAGGGGTGAACAGTTTTGAAATTCGCTTGGAATATACTATCCGATAAGTGACCAAATACATGGGGAGATGAATCCTCCTCTTCTGGTACCTCTTCCTCAACTATATCGTCATAATTTTTAGGAGGAACAAAAGCATAATTATCATGTTCTTCTAAGATGGTTTGCAAAGCATACTGTAAACTTTTGAAATTTAGACCTTCTGTGGTTGGGTTTGGATGGTTAGGAGGAAAAGGATTTCTGAAAGGAGGTTTAAAACTTCCTTTTATTTATTCCCCCTCGGTTGATCTCTTCAAGTTGATGACCTGATTTGACAGTTTTTGGAAAGCTTTCTGCAAACTCTCCAAGTATAAAGTTTCTTGTTGATTTTTAGTTTAAGGAGGCCTGGTGAGAATCTCTATTTTCTTCTTAGAGGATGAGGTTGTTTCATCTTCACTATTAAGATTATCTTTTAAGCTTAATATATCTTTCTCAATTTGACATGCCTCCTCAAATGCTTCTAGCAATGTGTTCTTTTTATACCTTTTGACCCATATGGCTATATTAGTGTGCAAGGCTTTAGCATAATATACAACGATTAAACTTTCAATGGGCATCGAATTTGCATGGATTATATTCTTTAAAGTAAGAAATCTTTGGTTAAAGTCTTTCACTTTTTCCTTAGGATTCATTTTTAAGCTGGAGAGTTCCATAACCAAGACTTCCGAAGATTTATCATCTCCAAATTTTTCCAAGAAACAAGTTTCAAACTTGTCCCAAGAGATGATGGTTTGGGGATGTTGAGAAAAATACCATGTGGAGGCATTTCTCTCAAAAGTAGAAGGAAATAATATGCATACTACATCCTTGTGTTCAACACTTCAGAGTCTGATGGAAAACATAATTGTTTTCATGTGGTCCTCAATAGATTTCTTTGAATCTGGATCAAATTTGAGCAACCATTTCTTTGGATGTTTTAGTAATGGGTGTTGGGGTCTGGGTACAACCACGACTTCTTGATCGAGCCAAGGTCTGGAAGGATTATTTTGGTTTTCCATGGGATTTGGTGGTGTTGAAGGATGAGATGGTTTTGATGAAGAACTACCTTCGTCTGAAGACTCTCCTCCTAAAGAGGATGGAGATGAACTATGTGGGAAAGGTGGAATACCAAATCCTTTGGCTCCAAGGATAGGTGTTTCAATAGGATTGGTAGTATTACTACCTAAAGGGTTTTTGGGTAGACCAATGCCTTAAATATATTGTTGGATATCTGTGAAGTCAAGGGGTTGATTAAGTGGCTTGTCGGGTTGTCTGATATGGGCTAAGGCACTATGTGTTCTTTTTGGCCCTTGAGCAAGTTTTGGGAGATCCTTGGTCAAGTTTGATCTATTTTGGGACTTCGAGAGATTTTCGAAGGCGAAGCGCAAGATGAAGCAAATATCGTAGGATCTCGACCCCTTTTTGGGTCCTTTTGGGATTTGGGTTTATGTAATGAGTATGGGATGTCGGCCCATGTGTTTACTCATGTTTAGGCCTATTTTGTAAAGTATAAATAGATGTCTAGGCTTGTAAGAGAAGGACAAGATATGCATCTATGTGATGTTAGGCTAATATGATAAGTGATATATCTATGTGATCAAAGGATTGTAAGTGCCCTATGCATACTGTGTGAGACTTGCATAGCTAAGTGAAAGTCAGTGTAAGAGGTTGTGGAAGGTTGTGTGCTTAAATATACTCAGGGAAGGAGGATCTAGTGAGCTGCACAGATCTCCTATCCTATGCGGAGTAAGGTTTTTATGCTCTATGAATGTAACCTATTGAAGAATCTAATAAAGAAGAAGAGTTGGTGGACATAGCCCCAGGGTGGGGGTGAACCACGTATATGTTGTGTTGCTTTGCTTTGTTCAATGTGTTGATGTGTTTATGTCTTTACTTGCTAAGTGCTTTGATATAGATAAATAGATCTGTTTATGCTTTGTGCTAATGATGTATATGGATGCTAGATCTTACCCATGTGAATGTGCTTAGTGCTTGAATCTGCTAGATCTAACCTACTTCTCTATGATAACTGCTTAGTGTTATCACTAAAATTTTGTCCGCAAATGGTTGCAAGAAATCAGCATCGTCAAACAGTTATGAGGACATCCATGGATCTGAATTAACACAAAAGCATTCACAAAGGGTCAAAAACTATACAAAATAGTGAAAAATTGAAGGGCGTTATGAAGACACTGGGCACGCGTGCACATGTGTGAAACATAAATGCAAGATTCGCGCACATGCCTGACTATTGTCGCAAAAATCCATGCACCTGAGAAACGATGCATTTATGAGAGTGGTCAGCCTCCCACCCACTTCTAGTTCAGCTTCCAAGTTGATTTGACACTCAAATCTGGACTGGATTCGACTGGGTGGTTGGTCAAAGACCTAGAAATGCCCTAATTAGCCTCCTTACACACTACAAACTAGTTGAACAATAACCCAAAGGATTGCTATAAAAAGGCCATGGATACACTTCATTTTTCAAGGAATTTCATAGCAAAGTTATGCTACCATTATTCTCTTGAGGACTCTTCTATCCTTGCCAAGAGTATACTTGCATCATTGCTTTGGGCAATCCATATCACCCCTTGAGTGGATTAGCAAAGAATTTTTTCACCATTTTCATTTTCTTTTTCAAAGTTGTAAAAAGAGCTTATTTGTGGGGGTCCAAGAGCCCTCCCTTGGAGGAAGAAGAGACTCATAGTCCCCTTGCTTCTTGGTGTTTTCTTTCACTAATATCAGTCTTATCATTGGTGACATGGGTCTCATTATTTCTTTTGTCCTTATGTCCCTATGTTTATAAATTTAGTTGTTATTTTATTTCTTAGTTTAAGTCTTAGTTGTTGTTTTATATTTCTTTTTCTAACCCTTTTCCTTGCAGCTGTCCTGCTCAGCAAACCCAACTGAGCTTGCAAGCACCTCTATTTTTCTCACTAAGGTGACGAAAGAGGCGCAACAGATTAGCGAATCCACTGAGGAAAGGTATCAATTTCCTACCCCATTTGGGTTTTTCTAGCTCTTCTTTTGGTTTATTTAACTTGCAGGTGCACTAACCGGCCTAATCCGACTTGCCAATCATCCAATTCCAAGTTGCATTGGGAGAATTCCATCCAGAATTTTCATTCTCGATCATGTGTCACCTGTGCGCGGGTTTTTAGGCCCACAGACACGCATCGTGGGCACATGCGCTCAAGTCATAGTTATGTTCGATGAACGTGCGCTCATTGACTCTTTTTGGTCTGCGCGCATGTGCTCTATGCACCTCTGTCTCCATTGAGACCCGCACATCTGTGCAAAAATTCACATTGTAAAGATTGTTGAGATGTGGGGAAGGCCATTAGCCTTCTTAAAAATGATTTCAATCATGTTTTAAAGCTGCACCACACTTAGTCCCCTCATCATATAAAGGGGTTAGTCAAAACATATAGGCACTTAGGGGGTTAAAATCAATTTCCTCTTTTTCTTTCATTTTCGCCACATGGATGGCCTGTTT
Organism: Picea engelmannii; assembly: GCA_009831015.1. Taxonomy (NCBI): domain Eukaryota; kingdom Viridiplantae; phylum Streptophyta; class Pinopsida; order Pinales; family Pinaceae; genus Picea; species Picea engelmannii. Next base: position 501,391 of record ML789251.1, read on the forward strand.
TGAATCATAATATAAGTTGGAAATCATTTTTAATCACATGTAACTTGCATTGGGACTAGAAGTTGGATAACAATCATTTAGTATGCTCTTCTCTCGCGCCTTCAAGCGACCTTGAGAATCAGAAAAAGATTGTGAAACAAATTCATCTCCCTTAAGAACATTAAAACCTTTAGGAGAGGACAACAACCCTTCTTGGGACTCCTCTTAGTTTATTTTTTCAAACACATCTTAATATTGTAACGGGCCCATACATGCTCACATGCTACAAAGATAGGATAGTGTTGAAATTTTCTTTCTTAGATCAAATCACTAGGGAAGTTTAAAGGTTTTGTAACGGGCCCATACATGCCCACATGTTCAATCTAGGATAGTTTCAAAGATTTTCTTAGATTACATCACAATAGGGAGTTAAAGGGATAGTAACGGATCCACATGTCCACATGCTAGCTTCCTACGAACTTTTGAATTACGCAAGGTTGTACCAAAGGCACTTAGTTAATTAGGTAATCAACACTTGTAAGGACCAAGCGAAGTCCACATGCAGCAAGGTGACACCTAATTCACTAAAAAATGGCACACTTTCACTCATTCACACACAAAAGTCACTTATCACTCACATAGCTTCTTCTTGAAATGTGGAGGTCAAAGTAAGTTTCCTCCAAAGGGATTTTGAAACACCCCACCCTTTTCTTGACAAAACTATCCACTCCCATTTTAATTCAACGAGGTTGGTTCACACCCCCAACCTCTCAAAACAACTACATCTAAATTTTTTTTGAAAACTCACTAAGTTTTCCTCCACAGGAGGTGTCAAAAGAAATTTTTTAGTCTAGGTAGGATTTTGGGGATAGGCATCCAAATAACTCCCCGTTATCTGGTTCTCACATTGTCAAAACCATAGAAGTTGTCAAATAGGGAACTGAAAATCCTCCAAGTCAAGTGTTCCTAACACCATAAGGCAGGGAGATACCCATGAAGGGTTGATGGCCAAGGTCTAGTTGTTCTGTGCGTCCCCCCTTTAGGCACCCACCTCTTGGATGGGATCCAACCCGTGACCCATTTCTTAGGCCGAAAATCTAAATGTCGCACTTTGACTGAGGTACCTAGTGACCAAATTTTAGAACATCTACCCAGGTGGAAATTGTGGGCTACAATTGCACCTTGATTGGATTTTGTGCGGCTATTGGGAAATATCGCTAGCTCTTTCGGGATATGCCCCCTTTACCCCTCATTATAACTAATTATTTCATCCTTCACTAGTTTCTCTTCCGGTGACTTCAGACGCCATTGTTGAGTACTATTGGAAGGTCCAGTGCTATTTGAGAGGAAGGATGTTACATCTTCTAGGACATGATCATTTGTTTTCTTTGATCCCCCACATGGAAAAAACCCATTTATCCACATATATGATTCTTTTTCAAACCATTTTATGTATGATGCACTTCTGACTACATTTTGATTTGGATATTTATATTGTGTAAAGTTCAAATTTGCAACAAAGGCTCTTGTTTCTTTATTACTCTCATCACTATTTGCACACATTCACTCAGCTAGTCAGAAATCATAGGGGACCCATAGAATCCTCGTCATTCACGATGCTTGCTAAACCTCCCTCCTATCTTAGGGGGGGTGTCTGGTCTTGCCCACTCATCGGCACCACCTTCACACACTCCTGTGAGTGCTACTATATTAGGATCAGATTTACTTAGTTCCACATTACTTGGGTCCACTTCCCAAGGTCCTCCGTCCACTTTCTCTCCTTTACATGAAAGCGGGGGACCAACTTCCTCTCAAGGGGGAAGTACCAACCCACCTAGCCCCCCTCGAGGGTCAAGTTCACAACACACTTACACCATGGATGGATTTAATCCTCCCCCCCCTCCCCCGACTACAGATGCCATATTTTGACTCTCTCAACATACCATATCTAACCAAACTCACCAATGATCCTATATTGCATGACCCCACATGGCCTGCAATGCCCACCAAACTACTTTCAGACATACCCAAATTTGAAGGAAAGGCAGGAGATGACCCTGCCAACCACGTCATGAATTTTCACCTATGGTGCTCTTCCAACAACATTATGGATGATTCCATCAGACTGTGATTATTTCAATGCACACTCACTAGCCCATCGGCCAAATGGTATGTAGATGAAAAATCAGGGTCCCATACGACTTTTGAATCCTTGGCCAAAGAATTTTTGACCTTCTTCCAATTACCAATCCGCCACGACAATGGTCTGGAACTACTCTCTAATTTCAAAAAAACCTCAGCCACACATATCGTTGATCACATTCATGAGCGGTGTAGGCGACGTAGTTTGTGTAAAGCAGAAACCACCAAACAACAGTTTCTTGATTGGTTTCTTAGATCACTTGTCTCTCTCCTTGGTAAGGATGTAGCTTCCACCTTCCCTCAATCAAAAGAGGAAGCCATCAGTAAGGCTCAACGGTATGACCTCATCTATGCACAATCAGGGTACTTATACACTGTACTTCCTGATCTCCCAAAACCTATGCCATTTGGCCAAGACAAACCTGGGATGTCTCACTCAGCAGATGGACTAATTGGTAACACCACTCACCATAGTCCACAACCCCAACAACCACCAATGTATGGAACACCTCAATACCCACCGGAATAAATGGGCACTTCTTACTACCCCCCACCCCCTTATCAACAACCATACCTCATTGTTACACCTCCACCCATCAGCGGGCCACCGCCGGCACCCCCCATACACCCACCTATTCCATCGAGTTCTTGTACCCCCTCTACCTCAGCTTATAGTACTAGCGAAAACACCACGCCTTCCTATGTACCTTATGGATCGTTACCCCCCCAGAATCCATACTTTCCTTTTCCTGGTCCCCCATAACCCATGGTTCCCCCACATCCTGATGCTGGGGTGAATTTTGTTCAACCCTCTCCCATTCAACAATATCAAAATTTCAAACAGCTGAATACAGAAAATCCAACCCATCCGTGGAACAATGCCAAAAAGAAAGGACGAAACAGGAACAACAACAACCCAGGTCAAGGCAGGAATCAACCCCAGCAGAGCCAACCTACTGGGGGCACCCAGAACCAAGGGAATCAGAACCCCCAGGGGGGAAATAATAATAGGCATCAAGGGAGAAATAAAAATACTGTTAAAACCAACTTCCCTTGTTCCCTTTGCAGTGAGTTTGGTCATTACACTCACCATTGCCCCCAAATCACTGTTTTCAAATGGTTGAAAGACTCAGGCAGTCTATCCCATCCTCCAGCACCGCCTGCCCCTCAGCAGGCACCACAACAATACGTGTAACAACCCCCCCTACCGTGCTGCAGAATCCTATTCCACACCAAGGTGTGATAAATACCCAATAGGACATGCAGCATCCCCCACCTCAGGTGGGACAGTACCTTAACCCAAACAATCCAATAGATCGCACAATCCTCCTCACTAGTGAGGAAGAAATCCTTCTGCAAACACATAATTGTCAGTATTATGCACCCACTGAGTCTCCTCCCATCCCTCCAGAGATAAAACCTTCACCAACAGGACCCCCGTTGGTGATCCCTCACCCTAACATAAAACCACCTCTTTGCATTCCTTGTATCCCATTACGCAGGAATGTCCACAACCCACATGCTAGGGCAGCTCATAATTACAGTTTGGTTGATGACTTAGCACAATCCCCGGCTACCATGTCAGTCTTAGAAGTCCTTCAGACTTGTCCCACTCAGGGGAAATCATTAATTTCCACCTTGGGGGCAGTCGACCCCACTGATACTCGACTCATTACATTTGATCTTGACAGCAGAGAACCTCACCTTCCCGCCTTGATCACTTTTCAAATCCCAGTAAAAATACGGAACATCATAGTTCATTGGTGTATCATCAATGAAGGTGCATCTACATGCATTATGTCCAAATCAGTATGGCAGAAACTTGGTTTCCTCAAACTCATTCCCTCTTCCATTAACTTACGAGCATATGACGGATGACCATCATCTCCTGAAGAGCTCTTCCAAAATGTCCCCATAGAACTCGAGGGAAAAACCATTCTCATCGACATCAAAGTTATCGATGCCCCACTCGATTATAATATCCTGTTCGGTCATAGCTACATGTATGCTATGAAGGTAGTGGCATCTTCCATATTTCAAACAATGATGTTCCCCCACAACGGGAAGATCGTTACAATTGACCAAGTCTCACATTACGAGCCTAACCCATCTGCAAACATCGATAACATTCTTCCTCTCATCCATATGAGTCATGATGCATACCCACTCGTCGATATGGATCCTAGAATTTTCAAAGATCCATCATTGTTAGGAACTTACCATGGAGCACCACCACTCCTTCATCCTTCCAATCAAGTATGCGTCATATCATCCAACAAAACTCACACAGAGGATACCCTTCCTCCTAGGGAGGCTTCTATCGTATCTGATGTCCCACTAGTTGCAGAAATTCCCCCTCACGAGCCTCCTGTGAACTCGTCGACCCCACCAGTCCACAATTCCACATCCTGCCAAGGACATATCCCAGTTTGGGAGACAGTTCCCCAAGCCATCACTCAAATCCCCTTCTTTTACCCTCCACCGGGCATCGAAGCTTTCTAAGTAGCCGCAACGCTTACCCTCCCTAACATGGTGTTAGCAATTCTGGTTTGGTATTTACATCCACCAGAGATGGTCCCTTAACCATCCCTTCCCCCCCAAATGGAAGGAATCCCAATGACGATTCCCATACTTACTCCCACCATACCCCCTACACCCCCACTCACTACCCCCCCTACCATAACTGGGGGTAGGAGAAAGAAGAAGGATCCCACAGCTCCACTTCCTTCACACTTCTAACCCCCTTGCGTACTATGTGAGAAAGATGGACACCAAACCAACAACTGCCCATCCCTACCAGAGTTACGGAATTTGATTCCACTCAATCAAACTCCCTCAACACTCGCCACTCTAGCCAACACTACCGCTACCACTTCCCATTCAAGTAGTAAAGGGTTGCGAACCAAATTTGCTTGCGCTATATGTTCAGAATATGGCCATTATACCCACCATTGCCCAGCACTGCCACGCTTTTGGAAAACATTAGCCGCAGTACACCAGAGCTTCCAAAGCGAACCTAGTCTAGCTACGTCATCCCTACCAAAAATCACTGACATCCGTTATGTCACCACTTCAGTCAATGAATGTATGAGATTCCCTTGCTCTCTATGTGAATCACTAGATCATTTTACATACCAGTGTCCTATGATCATTGAATAGAGGCAACGCCAATTGACCCTGCTTCAAAGACCCACATAGTCGATAGTTGACCTTACCTTGTCACTAGAGGTTCTTCATGTCATTTCTCCTGAAATTGAGGCCCTTCCAACGCCTCCATGGTTCTTGGATGACTTATCTAAGGATTCACCCCCCAATCCCCCCAACTCTCCCACTCATTTCCCTGTAGAAATTTTACACCCAACTACCACGGGTAATCCTCAGTACTTCGATATTTAGCTTATGTCAAGTGAACCATCACCATCTCCTTGTGTCATCCCCCCTGCTTCTTCATCACCAAGGGGTAGCCACACAACCACAGTGACCGATATCACTCTTCATGACCCCTTGTATTCCCATCACTTCCATTGTGACGAGGAAATACTTGAAGAGTTAAACAACCCTGACTACCCATGGGATGTGCTACACCACCGCACACTCTTCTTTCCACAGGAAGCCTCCACGCCTCCTAACAAACACCCCATCTATGTGTTAGGACCACATATTGTACCCTTTTTGCCCATACTTTTTGCCATTGTTATACCCTTCATCACTAGTGTTTAGACTCATAATATCACTACATCTGATCATTCCAAGGTATATAAGGTCCTTTCTCATTATTGCATGCTTAATCTGTTTTGCATAATACTTTACATTACTTTTCGACCTAACCATTGATTAGAAGTGCATAAGTGTCCATATTTGCAGAATAATATTCAAGGCCGATGCTGAAACACAAAACTATCCAAAGGGGCTGTTGAACCGATGCTGAAACACAGAGCTGCTACACAGTCCAAGGATGCATGTGCCGAAACACAAAGCAGCTACATGGTTCGAGGATGCAGATGCCGAAACACGGAGCTGTCACTCAGTTCAGAAATGCAGATGCCGAGACACAGCGGAGACCGCCACGATGCTGAG